>BQNB010174555.1:0-13248 GCA_026074375.1 Tanacetum coccineum
AAGAAAAAATTGAAAAATACAAAAATTCAAAAAGATTTTTTTTATTATTAAAAAACACATAATTTAAAGATCACATGATTAGATTCATGATTCTAAGTTTTTATAAAAAGCTTTCAATTGAAAATACGAAATCATAATATGCGGCGGAGTAATTGAAATTTTTCATTCATAACATCATTTCGGAAATAAAATAAAAACAATGATCTCTCAAATAAACCGAATTTGAAATATGCTATATTCTCAAGGGGGAGTTTTTATTTTAAACTCAAACATCTTCAATTTCGGACTACATGCTTAGTATGATTTCATTCCAAATGGGAGTTTTTGATAATGGTGGACAAATTTTGAAATGACTTCATTACTCGAGGGGGAGTTTTTGAAAAAATCAAAATCAAAATTCGGAATGTAAAACTAAAGGGACTGAAAGTGTAATTTCTGAATCTTTTTTGGTTGCTATAAATGGAAGAAATGATTTTCATTTTAACTTTTCTTTCACCGAGTCCTCTTATCGAGTTTGAGCAGAAAATCAACGAAAGCCTTTTGAGTTCATTACAACAATTACAAACGTTTTTATTTCTCAAACATAAGTTGGCATGAATTGTGAAACAAATATTAGATGTGTTAGCATTATCGAGTTTAAACTCGGTATGATTTAGGGGTTATCGAGTTTGTGCTTTATCAAGTTTATGATAACTGGTTGCAATCAAGGACAAAAATAAACAATGATTATGTGAAAATAGATGAAAAATAACTTAGAAAAGGTCTAAGATCATGAACTCGATGCTGATAAAGAAACTCGAATGGGTGTAATATTTATCGAGTTTGTTAATTATCGAGTTTGATTTGATTTCAAATTTTTAGAGTCTAAATAATGACAAAAAAACATAAACGGATCGAGTTTGGTTTTTCATAAGTTAAAGGGATTCATCTTATCTCTATTGCGAAACTCGATAAATGTAAAAAAGTCAAACTCGGTAATGTCAAAAAAGTCAAAAATCAATACAAATAAGATTTGTGGATAAGTGAATTTTTTTTGGTTAACTACTGAATTTTATGTGCTTATATTTTCTGCATGCTTATGATGAACAAAAAGATCAGTCTTTCATGTGTTTTGAAAAATTCAAATGATTGTGAAAAAGAAATCAAGTTTTTATGAATTCTAAGCTTTGGGTCAAATATGTCTATTCGTAATTGTTTAAGTGGTCTAAGTCATGTCCGGTTTCGACCATTTTCTGCAATGAACAGAATGAGGAGTGAGTGACTTAGTGACCATTCAATTGTGGATTTGTGATTACATAATTCTATGTTATCATTATAAAGAAAGTTTTTTGTCAAAAGATTTCTGGAAAAAGTTCTCAAAATATGTTATTGTGTCAAAATGATACTCTTTTACAAAAACGGTTTTCAGAAGTTGTATGATTTCTCTTTCATTTTTCATAAAAGAGTCTTGATTAAAATCAAAAGAGAAATCTTCATCATTGTTGAAAGAGTATCATGTCACAAAGAATTTATGGTGAGGATATTCTAAAAACAGAACGAGAGAGCTAAATCCATACGCGAAAAAGCAAATCAAAAGTGTGTTCGAAAAAGAATTGCCAGAACACACAAAAATGGAAAATCAAAAGAAAAATTCGAATAAAGCGTATGGCATGTGCTAGAAAAGGCAAGAACAAGCACATGAGAAACAAACTAATCAAAAATATGTTTGAAAAGAATTGCCAGAACATATAAAACAGACAGTGGAAAAAGAGAAAAACCTCTAAAGAATTGTTTGTTAACTAACATCTCAATTTTATTCATTCCGTAATCATCATGGCACAACAACAACATGCAGCTGATGTTCATCCAGACGAACTGTGTCCCCCAAACAAACGATATGATCTCATAGATGCAAACAAGAAGGTAGATCTTGAACATGTGCAATGCCCACCCGAAAG
This sequence comes from Tanacetum coccineum, assembly GCA_026074375.1. NCBI lineage: Eukaryota > Viridiplantae > Streptophyta > Magnoliopsida > Asterales > Asteraceae > Tanacetum > Tanacetum coccineum. The sequence goes on from BQNB010174555.1 coordinate 1,938, forward strand.
CAAAATACTGACGAATATTATCAAGAATCATCCATTACGATTCAGTATTGCTGCTTCTTCCTCTGTACCATGGATATATATGGCACATTTCTGGCATACTTTGAAGGAAGACGGATCAAAGTATAGGCTCATGTTTACGCTTGACAAGAAAAAGCTTTCTCTTACCCTAGATGACTTCATGACAATCTTTCACTTACCACAAGCAAATGACAACAATCATGATAGCTTTGTGCCACCACCATCATTTTTGGACATGGTTCCATTCTATAAACAACAATTGGGCTTTATAATAGAGCTAAAGACAACATCAAGCTTTAAGACAACTGGTCTTCTGCAGCCATGGCAAACGTTATGCAAGATATTTTCCAAATGCTTGACAACACGTATCACTGGATAGGATCAACCGCCATTGTAAATAATGCAAATGTTGTATTGCTTTGTCAATACTATTCATGTGGATTATGCGGAGCTATTATAGGAAGGACTTTACTATTCTCTTCATCATCCAACATCATTGATTCCTTATCCAAGATTTATAAAGATCATAATTAGTCATTACATGACTAGTTTCCTTGAAATTTCAAGACATGCTCGAGACATGTACCACAACCTGAATGATGATGATATAATGAAAAATATCTTTAATTCAAGGAGATACAAAGACAAAGCCAGAATCCAAATTCCAGAGTGGATGATTTCAGAAGAAATGAAGAACACGAAGCATTATCGGATGTATGCAGAGATGTTTGGGTTAGATATTCTGCTAACTCAGTCACAACCGACTAAGTCTACCCAAGGATCGCATAGGACACTTAGCACCCCTAGGTCACCTAACCCTAAAATGGATAAAGCAGAGTCAAGTGCTCCAAAATGATCAATTGTGATTCATTTTCATCTTCATGAAAGGAGATCCACACGTCTTACTCCACCAGCTCTAGTGCCAACTGTTGATAAAGCAGATGAAATGATTTTACAAGACACACTACAAGTAAGTCTTGCTAAGCACAAAAGTCGAGAAGAGCAAGAAGCTAGAGAAAATGTAGAACTTGTCAAAGAGAACTTGGCATCCGTAGAGATTGAAAAGACGGTGGAAGGATCAAAGAATGTTATTGATGATAGTTTACTCCCTAGGAATGATGAATCAAAGATTCATGATACTAGGTTAGAGCCTAGGAGTGATAAGGAAAGTCTGGAGGTGGAGATCACTAATGATGAAGAGGTGGAAATTACTAATGTTGTCATACCTGTAAATGTTAATGAAGAGGAGGATGAAATAACTGATGAAGTGTATGAATTAAAGCGAAGGAAGAAATGGAAGATTGTAGAGGAGTCTAAGAGTACATTATTCCTCACACCAATTAGATCTCCTAGGATTCATACTGATCTCGTATCCTCGGATACTGAGAAACTCTAAGAATTGACGGTCACTGATACTAAAACTACATCATCGTCAAAATTACTCAGCACCAAATTGTCTAAAACAAATCGACTTCTATCATTATTCAAAGCCAAACCTGTTCGTTTTAAACGATACAAAATTTCTTTCAAGAATTACAGGGACGTTAATCTTAGAATGGGAAGTAGACAAAAATGGTCGACCGAGGATCAAAAGGACATCGTCATCCTCGGGTATGTCCAAGATGATAAAGTCTATGGGGAAAATAAATTTGCCAATCCTTACTAGCACATTTTCAGCAATACCCCTTGGTTGTGTTATTGTTCTGTCAGCCAGCTTAATGGTCAACCTAGTGTGAGATAAAATTCCTAGACCAAGGTTGGTGTAGGTAGAAAATGGCATAACACTTACACTTGCTCCTAGGTCAACAAGGGCTTTATCAAAACAAACATTATAAATAAAACAAGGTAAAGTAAAGCTTCCTAGGTCTTTTTCTTTCTGAAGCAAGGTGTAATCATAAGCTTCCAGGATCTTCACATCTTGTGCCTCTCTCCAATCATCACAGCAGTAGTTTTGTAGTCGCCTTAGGAAGGGAACTATTTCAGAAAAGCTTTTGTGCTATGAGCCCGATACGGCGTATAGACTACATCCTATATGGCATATCTCAGATTAATCAGCTTTAGCGGTTGAGATTGATTTTACATGGTCCCTTGGGTTTAGTTCTGTTGAGCCGGGCAGACCTTCGATTCCCCTTTCTTGTAAGACTTTGCTCATTTGTCCAATTTGAATTTCCAAGGTCTTAATTGATGCTCCTTGATTTCTTAAAGTTGCGTCGGTAGAAACTCGAATCTCCTTGATCATGTTCAAGTTCTCTTCGTGTCTCTTTGTTGACTCGGCCATGAATTTGGTCAGTGATTACTCCAATGTCTGTCTTCGATCAGGGTACGAAGAGTTTCCGTTGTTACGTTGGTAGAATCCTAGCCCTGCTTCTCTATATTGTCCTGCAGGTTGATAGGGTGCTCCAAACTGTGTGTAATAAGCCTCTTCAAGAGTATTCCCTTCTTCCTTAAGTGGACAATCATTAGTGTAGTGTGGTCCCCTGCATAGTTCGAATCCGACCTGAGCAACGTATACTTTCTCGTTGACTTTCTTAATCTATCTCCCGAGGTTGTTGAGCTGGGCTTGAATAGAAGCTAGTTCGTCAGAAGTTTCAGTACTTCTGGCTTTTGAGGATGTCCCGTTATGCCATTTCAGAGAGTATTCGGCCATTTCTTGGATGGCTATTTTTGCATCAGCAGCAGTTATAGTGGGAATGGCACCTTTAGAGTCAAGGATTTATCTGGTGGGAATATCGAGCCCATTATAAAACAAGATTACTTCCTGTATATCGGTCAAATAGTGTTGAAGACATTTCATCAAGAGTTCCTTAAATCTTTCCTAAGCTCGAAAGAGGCTTTCATCCAGTTCTTGCTGAAAGTTGTTAATCTCCTCCATTTTCTTTGCAGTACGAGCAGGTGGGCAATACTTGTTAAGAAACTTTGTTTTAAGAGTTTCCCAGTTTGTAATCAAACCTGATGGTTCGTTCTTGAGCTAACGACTTGCGGCTCCAGTTAAGGACATGGGAAAAACTCAAAGCATTACTTGATCTTGAGTCACTTCGGGAATATAAAATAAGTCAACGATCTCAAGGACTATATCGATGTTTTGCGTCTTTATGTTCTAAACCGCTGAAAGTATTTTCACGAAGTTCCTTAAGATATTACCCTTTTAATTCAAAGTGAGTTTTGTCATTAATCTTGGGCCTAACAACTCCTGACCCATAGTTTCCACGGGTCTTGCTCATGTATTTCTCCATTGTTTCCGTCATAATTTCTGTAGTTTCTTCTTCTGAATGTTCTTTGACGTCATAAAATAAATCTAGCTTTGGTGAACTCGACTCCACAAGACCAGGTGTCTCGAAAAGCCTCCTTTTTGAGCGAAATACTTTTTTCGGGTTTTCAAATGGTGTAAGTAGTTCCTTAGTGGAACTTCTTGTCATGCATCACTTGAAACAGAGGATAATAAATCAGTAGGATAGGCTCTTTGAAAAGAATACATAAAATTAAACACAAAAATCAAATATAGTTCTGCTACTGTATCACTTGATCAATACGCCGTATTCAATTAATTTGAATACGTCGTATGGTCTGCTGAAGGTCAGTACGCCGTATTGATTATACAAAATACGTCGTGTTGTTTGGAAGAACAGATACGTTGTTTAAACTGTAGAGATCAATACATTGTTCTGAGTGGAAAGGTCAATACGTCATATCCAACTGGTGGATACGGCGTATTAGTTGATCTATCAAAACAAAATACTTAGAATTAAATAATGCGAGAATTTAAACACATAATTAATCACACAATTAAATTAATTACAAACAAATATTAAATTAAACTAATTAGATTATTCTAAGCTAATGGTTAGAAATACTAATAAAATTAAAGGTTAAACCTTTTCACTCCCCGGCAGCGGCGCCAAAAACTTGATGTGCTGTCGTGTAGGGTCAATTTATTTATTACCAAGTTTTAAATTTATATTTGGCCAATTTATCCTAAAACAACATTTTAACGGGCAGTGTACCCGATCGGGTGGAGTTTCGTGGTAAGTAGCGTGTCAAACACTAAGATCGAGGTCGTTAACCTTATATTCTATCAGTATTTTAATTACTCTAATTAAGTTAATTCTAATTACTTGTTAAACCTATGCTATATACGTTTCTAATGGTAATGGGGGATTTTCAGCCTGAGAGACTGGCACAGGTTTTATGGTGACAATAATCAATTCTAAACACAATAAACATGCAAGAAAACAATTATAAGATAAAAGAGCGGTACAAGCCAAATGATATAAAACGTATTAGCTATATTAAATCTGATTAAATGCTGGTTTGTTTATTTAGTGCAATGATTTCTTATCTCGAAGCTGCTCAATTTCTGGTTACCATGAGCCAAAATAAGACTAAGCAAAAAGGATTTGAGATTAAAGAGATTAAAGATACTGATAGACCAAGAACTACAACTGAAAGGTCAATCTTAACTTTGAAGCCACTTCCAAAGATTGATCCTAAAGACAAAGGCAAGAAAGTTCTTGAGGAAAAAGCTGAATCAGATGCTGAATCAGAAGGTGTAAATGAAGCTGAAAGAAAGTTTGCTCAGCTTGCTAATGATGAAGAAATAGCCAGAAAGGTTCAGGAGGAATGGGAAGCAGAAGAGGAAAAGAAAAAGTTGGCTGAAGAGGAAGCTACAAAGGCTGCTCTTATAAGAGATTATGATGACATCCAGGCTAGAATTGAAGCTGATAGCATTCTAGCAGCAAGGCTTCAAGAAGAAGAGAGAGAAAAGTTCACAATTGAAGAGAGAGCCAAATTGCTTCATGATACTATTGCTGCTCAAAGGAGGTTTCTTGCACAACAAAGAGCTGCTGAAATCAGAAGTAGACCACCTACAAGAACTCAGTTAAGAAATCAAATGATGACATATTTGAAGCATGTAGGAGGAAAGAAGCATTCTGATTTGAAGAACAAATTTTTTGAAGAAATACAAGTTCTGTATGAAAAGGTAAAAAGTTCTGATGAAAACTTTGTTGCTATTGGTTCTGCTGAGGATGAAAGGATAATAAGAGAACTGAATAAGAAAGCTGCTGGTACAAAGAAAGCTGACAGTATTAAGGAGGAAAGCAAAGAAGAAGCAGGTACCAGGAAGAGAAAGCTTGGCACAAGGAAAAAGATGAAGTCAAGGAAAAGAAGATTCAGACATGGTACTTCTGAGGATGAGAAAGAGAATGATGAGCTGAAGTTATGCTTAACAATAGCTCCAGATGAGGACAAGGAGGTGGATTATGAAATACTTGACAGAAAGTATCCTATCATAGAATGGAAAACTGAGTATCTTGGGATTAAACCACAGTTTGATGAAACTAAAGGCTTAGAAGAAAGTAATCTAAATGTGGTAATTAGAAGCAATGGACAAAGAAGATACTTTAGTACCCTGATAAGAGTGCTTTCAATATTTGATAGAGAGGATTTAAATGTTATATACAAACTTGTGATGGACAGATATCAAAATGAGGTACCTGAAGGTTTTGATAGAGTACTTTGGGGAGATTTGATGATAATGTTCAATCCAAATGATGAAGATGAGTTTTGGAATACACAGCAGGATTAGAATGTAGTGAGTTGGAAGCTACATAGATCTTCAGGGGTACATACTTTGATGACTGATACAGGATTGGTCATTCATATGCTTGTAGAGAAAAAGTATCCTTTGAGAAGGAAAGTATTGTTGCAAATGCTAGAATTGAAGTTAGAATCTAAAGAAAATAGTACTATGGCATTGGAGTTGATTAGAATTGTCAAAGGCTAATTGCAGAGTTGGAACCTGAAGACTCTGATGGAAATGAGGAGGATCTTTGAGTGTTGGTTGTAAAACCACACAACAAATGGTCATTAGTTCACAATGTTTAACAAACATAAGAACTGGCTAGTCCATAAGCAAACGGCTTGTGGTAAAGACTTCTCAAATCCATTTATGGTTGACAATTTACCAAAAATTGTATGGTTCTCAACTCATCTTGGTTCACAGTGAAGAATTGGCTAGTCCAGGATCAAACAGTTCCTGATAAAGACTAATCAAATCTGTTGATAGCTAATAGTTTGCTAAAAACTATATGGTTATCAATGCACCATGTTATGGTAATAAAGCATTGACTAGTCTAAAAGCAAACGGCTTTTGGTAAAGACAAATCAAATCCGTTGATAGTTGATAGTTTACTCAAAACTATAAGGTTATCAATTCACCTTGTTGTTCACAATGAAGAATTGGCTATCCCAGAGTAAATGGCTAATGGTAAAGGAATATCAAATCCGTTAATGGCTGGTAGTTTGCCAAAAATTACAAAGCCAACTTAGTTGGATTTGTTGTGTTGCTGAAAAAGAAGGGAAGCTTAAAGAAAATCAAGGTTGTAGAGTTGATACTGATCAAGTTCATCAAAATGGAGATTTGAAGAATAGAAGTGTTTGGATACATCCTCCTGGTCTACAAGATGTTTACACTAAATAAACATGAAGTTAAACAAGTTCAACAATCATGTTTAGGGGAGGATTGTTGGGAATTATGCATTCCTGACTTAGTACTGTTAGTTATATTAGATAGTACCGCTAGTTGTAATTTGTACTGACAATACAAAATGTTAGTACTGATCAAATAGTTAGTACCGTTTATGAGATATCTTAGGAAAGGATATGCATGATCCTTGTACGCGTTTTGTAAAGCCCATTAGGGTTTCCTTAGTCTATAAAAGGAACCCTAGGCATAATTAGTAGATATAGTTCTACATAGATCAATAAAGATCGATTAGCAATCTTAGTCTTTGTAATTTGTAACCTAGTCAGATTCAAGTTATTATAAAAGTGTGAGTTTGATAAGATCTCTTGTGTTTTCCTATTATTGTTCTTCTTTGCATTATTGATTAGTTTTCCGCATAATCAATAGTGTTTAGTCATTGTTTCACCATTGTTGCTTTAGATTTATCTAGAGTAACAAATCCTTTACAAGCTAAAGGTTAAAGATCCATTCAGTAAGGGATCCAACAAAAAGTCTTCATCACGAAACCAAGGAAGAAGACCAACAAATTTAGCCACTTTGTTGAAATTGAATAGGTAGTATTGAAGCACAGGTTTTGAGATTTAAGATTTGAAATCGGATGCTAGTGATTTCCTGTATAACAATTTGAAAATCATCCGCGATTTGAAAGAGATAAGTATTGAATGGATTTGAAGATTGAGAAAGATTTTAGGGGTGGAGTTACAGTGGGTCAAAGTATAACTGAAGAATGAATGAAGCGAATTGTAGCAGAGGTTTAATGCATATACAAAATATCCAAAATACCCCCGTTTTTTACATTGTTATTGCCTAGTCACCAAAATGTTCCCATATTGCCCTTTGAGTCATCATTTTCAGTCAGCATTAAGTTGTCATGTCACCATGTCTAGTCATCATGAAATATTTCATGCCTTGCGCCATATATAGGTAGAAATAAATGAATAATACACCTCATTACTTAAAAATACAATCAGATATTCATATTGTACAACAATTAAAAGCATATAACTATAAAAGTGTACATATGATGTCTCCCTAAAATGATGGTGCATATAGCTTTGAAAACCGGACCGAACCAACGGGTTCAACCGGAAACTGGAGTCACCATTGGTTTGGCTAGCCAATAAAAGTCGTCAGAAGACGAACCGGAGAGGACCCGTCGGAACCGATAAAAACGGGTGAATGGGCCTTACCGGGACCAAATTCTTTTTATTCTCCAATTAATCGTCACAGAGTACCCGTCGCCGCAACACGCGAGTACCTGCTAGTACTAAATAAAGCGTTTTGGATTCATCTTTTGGAATAGATGGTCAATATTATTTTGATATATAATTCGAATCCAAATCCACCTTTTAATAGCTTGCTCATTTGTATATAAAACAAGTTCATTTTTATATAAAACAAAGTTGAATTTGATAATTACATAAAAAGTAGAAAAATATTATTATCAACCAATGACACCGTTTGTTTATTAAGTACACGTAACTATGTGTCACTATGATACATTAGAAAACCCTTATTTACTTGATAGCGTACGTGTTGAGTTAACACATATACAAAACAACATATCAATTACCCCTTCTTCATTTGGCTCCCAAAGAGCAATTACATGTCATTGAAAAAATGTTTTCTGATACTTGAAAATGTAGGTATTTCATCAGTTATCATACGAATTATTTTAGGCTTATGTTATATGTACCCCTGAAACACTATTTGTACCCCCGGGTTTTTTTTTTTTTTTTGTTGTTTTTTGTATTTTTGTATTTTTATAATTCTGTATATGTTATAAAACTGTGACACGGAAAAAACGGAACGAAAAATATAAAGTTTAACAGGTCAAAAGTATGAAACTGTTAAAAATTACGGAACATAAACTGATAAAAAACAGCGTTGCACTGTAAAAAGAAAGGTAAAAAAGAATCTTTTGTACCTTTTGGCACTATTTAGTGGGTCGGGGGTACCAATAGGGGTACCCATTATTTTAAGTACGTTATGCCTAGTACTGTAATTTTATGTCGTACGAATATCATCCATCTCATGGAAATCATTACGTTTTGCCACTAAAAAAATTACATAGATAACTGATACACATGATTTGCATGCATAAAAATAATTTATTTTATTTTATTTTCTTATATTCTGATATATATATCGCGTCATGCTTCGTTATCTTGTCATAGTCAGCGTATTTATTGCAATACAAATTGTTTTAGAAATACTCGAAAAGCATCATCCAAAAATAAAACTTGTCATGTCGATCATTTGTTACATATTCATTTAAGATAAGAGGTGTCACATGAAGTTACGGAGTATGATATTTAGATATAGCCTGACCTGTTAAATATATATCAAAGAGAAAAGTTCTATGTAGAACAATATCTAATTAAAAAATAATTCACTTATCTCAACCATTCATTTTATTTTCATCTAATGATTTAGATTAATTTTTATTTTAATTTAATTAAAAAACTCATTTTCATCCTATTTTTTTAAAATTAAATATCTCACAAACCGTTAATCGTTACGCAAAATGAAACATATCATCGCGACGAGAATTAAATCATCTTTCTATAGACGGGCACTTCTATATATTTTCGACGAACTTTTTTTTCGATTATTTTTTTCAGTCACGTCTGAAAAAATCACATGTGATTTTACAAAATCACATGTGATTTTTTCAGACGTGACTAAAAAAAATTCAGAAAAAAAAAGTTCGTCGAAAGTATATAGAAGTGCCCCCTATAGAAAGATAAAAAAATACTCGTCGCGATGGTGTATTTTTTTCGTTTGACGTAAATTTAATTATACCATCGCGAAGAGAATTAAATTATCTTTCTATAGACGGACATTTTTATATACTTTCGACGAACTTTTTTTTAAATTTCCGCCCAAAAAAATCACACTTGATTCGAAAAATCACATGTGATTTCTTACATTAAAAATCACACGTAAATTTGTAAATTCACATGCGATTTATGAATTTATGAAATCACACGTGATTTATTACTTTAAAAATCATAAGTGAATTTGTGAAATCACATGCGATTTATAAAATAGCACGTGATTTTTAAAAACAACAAATCACAAGTGCTTTTACAAATCACGTGTAATTTTTTTTGATGAAAATGTTAACACTAAAAAGTAGTCAAAAGTATATGAAATCGATTTTTTTTAGTTACGTCTGAAAAAATCACATGTGATTTTTTCAGACGTGAATGAAAAAAAAATTCGAAAAAAAGTTCGTCGATAGTATATAAAAGTGCCCCTCTATAGAAAGATGATTTAATTTTTGTCGCGATGGTGTATTTTTTGTCGTTTGACGATTTACCGTTTGCAAGATATTTTATTTTTAAAAAAGAGGTGGAAAGTGAAGATTTTTAATTATTTTTTTTATTTGATGAAAAATGGATGACTAGGATGTGTTCTTTTGTTCTTTGAGATGACATTGTTCTATCATGATCTCACCTCATATATCAAAATATATCTTCTACAGGTAATCAAAATCACGTTTGGGTCACTTTATGATGAAAAACAAAGCAGGGGCGTAGCCAGGTTTTTGTTTCAAGGGGACACCGACAACTAGAGGTGACCAGAAAAACCGGTTTCTCTAATCGAACCGGCCGGCTAACCGAAAACCGGGACCGGTCAAAACCGGGTTATAGATTTTGGTTGTTCGACCAGTTAGAGGACCGGTTAATGTAACCGGTTAAACAAACCGGCAACCGGTTAGAACCGGTTTTGTACTTTTTTTTCAATTTTTTTCAAATTTCGAATCTATTTTTTTCACGTGGAGGAGCGTTTGTCTGATATTTTGGGTGTAGTGCTTGTCATTTTACTCATTTGTTTAAGTATAAATAGATGAGTTATGTTAATGGTTCAATCACCACTTACATAACTCACAATCTTAAGCAAAAAAAAACTCTCCAAAGCAAAATCGAATTTCATTCACTAATCACTAATGGCAAATCAAGGCAGTTCAAGTACCACCGAATTTTATTCTCCAAAGCAAAATCGAATTTTATTCTAGGATATGCAACAATAAAATTTTGAAGGTTTTTAAACGTAAGTATTGCAGACATATTTTGTCAAGGTAGGCACAGGTACGTCTTATTCATAAGTTAGATCCACTCCTGCATGATCCGACAACTATAATGTTGTCTAATTTCTGTGAAGTTTACAGCATTATTGGATCAAACACATTTATCTAATAGGATTAACATAGTTTTCTCTTCATCGGCATGTAAATTTGAAGAAAGTTTTGGATGTCATATTTAACTTGCTTGGTTCCCTTAGTTGTCACCATTATCTTCATGATAGCTGTAACAAATCGTTAATATTCATTATCATCATTATTACAGTACTTTTTGAGTTATTGTAGCTGTTATATTTGGAATATGTTTCACCTATTATGAGCATTTTAGAAATCTCCTTATGTGTATACAAATATAAATCGTTGCTCAATTCAGTCTGTGCTAATTGCCCACTTGACACGTAAACTTGTTATACTATTTTACTCAAATTGTTTGGTTCCTTTGACTGAATCTTGCAGGAGAGTATTTTGTAAGAAAGGGTGTAATGCTGATGGTGATACATTGGAAGAATGTAAGTACCAGTTTTACCAGTATATTATATTTTGTAATCTCTTAAAAGACTCGATATAGAGATGGTATGTTATTCATGTATATGTATACATGTTGAACATCTTTTATGTTATGTCTTACAGTTATTTTCCTATATCAGTGATCTAATTTATTCAATCATTTTCAGGCTTGA
>BQNB010174558.1:0-13248 GCA_026074375.1 Tanacetum coccineum
GTTGTATAGATAAAACATTAAATACGGGAATTAAAAAGAATTAGAATGAGAAACTCTCCTGATATTTGCTCGGTAGATTCTCCATGTTGAGTTTGTGAGCAAGATTATATGTTGAACAGCCGTCTTGAAGTTTCAAGACTCCAACACTTATAGACTTGTAGATACTTCAACCAACTCGTCGATTTCTTTTCTTTCAGCGAGGTCCTAAATTATAGGAAAAACAAGTGCAATTCTATCTCCGTGCATTCGTTGGTTAGACTCGAAATAAATACCTAAAACTGTACAGGAAATCGATACGCCGTATCCATTCCCCAGGATATGTCGTATTGATACATGTGACGAATACGCTGTATACGTTTAACGAATACGTCATATATATTGTGCTGAAAATAAAGACCGGATAACGTCCAGAAGGTCAATACGCCGTATCCATGGGGTTTGGATACGCCGTATAGACGGTCTGGGAAGACATACTCGATAAAAATTGAAAATTACATTCCGGGTTGTCTCCCGGCAAGCACTTTTGTTTACAGAAAAGTCTTTAAGTTAGACTTGCCCCAATTTAATCCCATCCTTATAAAACAATTTGGGGTCGAACGGAATGCCAAATGGCACATACAAATTCTTGATTAGGAAAATGAATGACATCCCTTTGTTAAGATAATTCCAAGTCACGATATTAACTTTTAATTCCTTGATAAAATTTCCAGTTTTGAAATATTTATAAGATGTATCATGACTTGTTTCTAAAAGCTTATTTGACCCATGTGCATAGGTACCATCATTGGTATTTATTACATTACCCCTCAGAGACTGTTTAATATCGATTTTATCATCATCATTGTCCTTATCCGATTTTGAATCATCGGGATAAATTACGTTAAAAGAAAAGTGATCATTAAAGTATAAAACATTTTGTTCCTCTTCATCACATTCGGACAATGATGCTTCATCTTTCAAATCAAATTCATCGATATCATCAGTACAGGAACATGGTTGCTTATTCGGGCACACATTTCTTTATGTTCGAGTGTTGGTGGTCGTTTGTGGGGGCTGGGTTGTTTGACTGTGTTTGACGTGGGGTAGGGGGAGCCTGGGGTTTTCATTGGGCGGGTTTGCGGCTGGAGCTTTGTGAGGGGGGGGGTATGTTGGGAGTTAGCTGATTTATTTATGTACGTAGGCTGGGGGCGAGGGGGGGGGGCTTTAGTGAGGTCTCAGTGGGGTAGGGGGAAGTGTCTGCGGGAGTTTTCAACGGGAGGAATTTGATTGGTCTGTTTTGTTATAATTTAAGTTAAATAGTAACTTTATATTTTTTTTAAAAAATTAATAAAATCATTGTTAAATATTAATCATTATATATAATTAATAATTTTTAAATTTAACTATATTTATTTAAAGGTAAAAAAAAAAATAATAATAACAAGAAAAAGAATCAAAAAACAAAAAATAACAAAATAAAAAAAAAATACAAAATTTCAAAAAAAAAATAATAAAAAAAAAAAAAAAATACAAAAAAAAAAAAAATAGTCAAAAATAACAATAAATAAAAAATTTTATTTAATGGAAAAAACGAGGGGTTTTTGTCAAAAATATAATCCGTTAATCATCGATCGTCGGATTCGTACCAAAACGAAATTCCTAAAGTCAATTCATTGTTTAAGAGCAACTTATCGTTGGTTCACAAGAAAGTTTTTTTCATATGATACACCCGTCCATTAAAGTGCTATTAGCTTGGGACTATTCGGTTTCATCGGATTGAGGTCGTCGTAATGTCTTCATCATACCAGAATCCTGTCCATACTTAGCTGATTTCCCAATCTAAAACACCTTACCACGTTTTTGAGCCTGTTTACTTCCTCGAGCCTTGATGTTATTATTCTATAGTAGTTTGGATCGTCCATACTGAAATAAACGTAATTGAAAAAATTGTAATAGACCAATTTACCGGGTCGTATTAGTGAACTGAATTACGGCGTTTAACACAAACACAATAACAAAAAAAGATTATTTAATCTAATCCTATAACTAAGCTAATCTAAGTGTTAAATCTAATTTTATATAAAAAATAAAATTATCAATAAAAATCAGTATTTAATTCATCAATCATCCCGGGGACAAATGACGCCAAAAATACTTGACTGTGTCGTTGTGTGGTATGTTTATGTATGGAAAGTTTAAGTTTTAAAATTTTATATTTTGCCGACTTGACATAAATACAACACTTTACACGGGCAGGTTGTACCCGGTCGGTGGTAGAGTCTGGTAAAACTTGGGTGTCAAACACTTAAAGTGAGGGTTAAAATCTCTCAATCTTATTAATACTTATTGTTATCTAATCTAAGTTAATTTAATCTAAGTCAAACCTATTGTAATATATGTTCAGTTCTAATTCTAATTCTTACAGGTAATAAGGAGGGTTTTTAGCCTGAGGAGTGGCATGGGTTTGGTGGGTGTCTACATTCATTCACTAGATTACTTTAACCATGCAAGAAAATTACAGAGATGATAAAAGAAGCGGTCAAGCTTATGATAGAAAAAATGTATTAGCCCATCATTAATCCGATTGATTGTTGGTTTGTTTATTCAATCCATTGATTACTTATCTCGAGGTGGCATGTATTCTTAAGCTTAGGCGGGACTTTTTCCTAAGACTAGGACACATTAATTTTGTCCTAATTAAAGCATCCGCATTAGAATCATCCTTTTTTGCTGATTATTAAATCTCTCATCTTAGGGTTATTAAAGCAATGGTGATCTGGTTAAACCCTAGCTCTTAGAGGACTTTACCCACTTACTGCTTAACGGCGTTTTATACACTAGTAGTCCACTATACCAAATCTTTACAATTAATAAGAAAGTACTCGTTGATCCAAGGGTACTACCGGCTCCAAACTAAGCTCACATCTAAAGGTCTGATAGGTCGTTATTTATGATCCTATTTGTTAGGATATTGAAAAAAGACTCGATCACCCCCGTGTATACATAATTCTTGGAATAGCATAGATCGTTGTTAATTGTAAAGCGTATGACTTAATAGTATTGGGGCCGGCCTTTAGCGCCCTTAAGTGTATACAGCCCATTACTCAAGCCCTTATTGGGGGCAATGAAATCAATCATGTATGATATACCCATTCCTAGCTCCGTAGGGAAAGGGGGTTTTGGTTTGTTTATTTTATGCTAATACTTGATCTTGCATTTTTCTCTTCTAGAAATATCCTTTCTCCTCTCTAAGTGTAAGTAGCAATACCCTTCATCTCTAGCTTGTGTTATTGATATCCACTTATTACATAAAATATGGTATCAGAGCACATGGGATGATTAGCTAGATTTGTCGTGGGCGTGTTTCCTTGGGTTAGTTTAGATCAAAAGTTTGGTTTTTGAAGGTTCTATGGTCTTTTTCTGGACCTCATTTGATTCGTGTTGGTGATGTTTTCAAGGTAGTGTTTGTTTTATAGTTGTTATACCTTCTAAGGACCAAGTTGTGCAAAAGTAGAAACCAAGTGAAAATTCAAAGGGTGAGTTTTAGGTGTTTTTAGGTTGAAAAAATGTTCGTTTTTATTTTCTTCGTTTTTGCGTTTTGACCTTCTGAGACATTTTGGTTGCGTTTTGGTGAAAAAACAGTTAATTGCCGTTTTGTCGTTTTGTATAGATATATTGTATTGCGTTTTGTCATTATTAGAGGTTGCGCTCTTGACCTTGGTTTTTGAAATCTAGAGGTTGCGTTTTGGTCCTAGAGGTTGCGTTTTGGTCATTGCGTTTTGACTGCAGGTTGCGTTTTGAAGACTTTCGTTGCGTTTTGACTAGGGGTGTGATAGTTGTTAAACTATACATATCAATTTATGCTTAAAAAGGCCCAATTCAACCCAAAACGGATCAAAAATGGCAAAAATGTGCTTGTATCTGAGTTTTATGTGTGCAGGTATGGATATGTCAAATATCGCAAGAAAACAGTCAAAAACGGGCAAAAACGGACACGAGAACGGATGAGTGATCAAGAAGCTAAAGAAATCAAAGCCGAAGCCAGAGAGATCATGCCTCAGCCTTCTACAGTCAACTGCAGCTAAACCACAGTCAACCAAAGCCCAACTCCATTGTTTTATAAAATCAGGGGCTGATTTTGCAATTTATGAAAGTTGTTTATAACTAGAAAAGAGCTTTACCAAATCCAAGGGCTGAATATGCAATTAAACCAATCTTGCTTATAACCTGAAAGTGGACTTGCCAAACACAAGGGCCGAATTTGAAAATACCCTATAGTTATAAAAGTCGCGGGTCAAATAAACCCGTGGACCCCCAATCAACCAATGAGAAGCAAAGCCCCAACCCAATTAAACCCGACCTAACCCGACCCTTAACCCTACCCTACCCGGTTAAACTTATAACCTATTTACATTTACTATTCACTCCACTCTCCCCAATTCGGATTAAACTTACACACACACACTCGAACCCACTCAAGAACACATGAACCCTAGTTTATAAACCTTTCACCCCACCTAAATTAACCTTAGGGTTAATCCACCTCTCACAACCCTTAACCCATCTGTCACTATCAATTAAACCCCCAACCCAATCCACCCTGGCAAAATGAGATGAAATGATTGGGTGATGTGACGTGTGTGAGTGTTTACACTCACATAACTAACACACTCCTTGGCCACGTCAATGATCCGGTTTATACATTTTTAATCCCACGGCCTATATGCAAGATCGAGGAGAGAGAATGATTGAAGGGTCAAGATGAAGAGGATAGAAGGATCTAAAAGATGGCAAGAGGTGAAGCTTCGGGTATAAATACCCCTCATTCCAGCTTATGTGGTGGTGAATTTTAGTTTATTTTTAGTAGTTTAATTTTTTTTTCGATTCAGTTTTTAGTAGTTTCTTTAAATGTAATTTCAATTTCATGTTATGTAATTTCATTTCGAATTGTAAGAATCCTTGTTTCAGTTTTAATAAAATAATTGTTTCATTTAAATCTTTGTGTTTTTTTTTAAAATCGTATTGAAAAATATTTGTGTTTGAGTTTGATTGTGTTCATTCGATCAAGGCTTGATACCATTCCTGGAATTGGATGGCTGCTATGGTATCAAGAGGGTTTAGAGCTATTGGATAGCATATAGGACTAGTGTAGGATTGTTTGTTTGAATCTAGGGCTTATGTGAATAAGCCATAAGCCCCACACAGCTTATTGTTGTTTCCTGTTCATGCTGGGAACACCAAGGTACACACTATTTAGGTTTAATTTGTTTTACATTTGTCTTTTTTCTGTTTTCTTAATAAGCTGCTGGTTATTTGTTCTAATAATCTGTTTAATAGTAGTTTAAATAAGCTGTTTGGATTTGCTAATAGTTTGAATAAGCAGATTTTATTAAGTAGTAAAAATTTGTCATGTGCCTTGAAGTTGCTTTGTTTATTTAGTTTGAGAGGTAGATTACTAAGCTGCTAGAGCTTATAAGCTAATAAGCTTATTCAGCTTATTTCAAATAAGTTAGAGTTAAGATTTATAAAAGTTGTTTCTTAAAAAGTTAGTATAATAAGCTGTTTTTATATAAAATAAGGATGCTGAGTGTTAGTAGTTAGGGAATTCAGGGGTCATTTCTGTCCATCTTTAAAGTTTCTGTTAGTTAAAAATTTTCATAGTTAGTCCTTGTTACTTACAAAGTTAGTCCTTTTGATTTTCAATGTTAGTCCTTATGTTAGTTTAAAAGTCAGGTTGTTAAGTCCCAAGTTCAGGGGCCCTTTCTGTCTATTAGATCAAACTTTCGGGTTTTTCCTTAAAAAACTTTAATGTTTATAGCCGTCTACATAACTTTGTTTAGTTGTCACTTTCAACCCTGTGTTTTGGCAGATAGAATGTCATTTAGCTTTAATAAAAAAAAAATAGTTTAATTAAATAATAAAATTAGGTTTTTTTTAGTTTAATTAGTTAAATTAGTTAATAATTACTCATTAAAAATTAGGGCTTTTAATAAAATTAATTTTCTGCATTATTTCTTTTTATAAAAAATAATTTTATATAATTTTTAGTTTAAGTTTTATATTTTTAAAAATTAATTTTCGAATTTAGTTTTTAATATTTCATTTTCAAAAATCAAATAAAAAGAAAAAAAAATAGAAAAATTAGTAATAAAAATGTTTTTCTCATCTTTTTAAGTAATTTAGAATTAATTTAGTTTAAAAAGTATTTTTCTTAGTTTTTATCAATTTAATTTCTATTTTTAGAATTTAATTTAGATTAAATAGTATTTAATTCATAAAAAATCCGAAAAGCCCTTAAAAAATATTTTTCTTTTTCCTAAAATTTTCTTTAGCATTAATTTAGGTTTAGGAATCTAGTTTATATTTTTAAGATTTAAATTGTATTTGTTTTCTTAAATGTCGCATTTTATTTACTTTCGTAATTAGTTTAATTTGTTAATTAGTTGTTTAATTGTGCCTTTAATTTTAGTAGTATAAATAAATCAAAAATATCTCTTTTCTTATTCAAATCAATCATTCCGAACGAGATCGAGGTTTCCATTGCATGAGTCGTTGGGGAAAACGACCCGGGTGATCATACTTATCCGGTTAAATACATATATTATATTTTATATCTTTTAAGAGCGGATTTTCTCGAGGGTAACTTGGGAATTTCCTTAATCTCTCTTACTAGTATTATTATATTATATTTATGTGTGTAAAAATATAGCAATCAATCCAGAACCGCTGTCCTATGCGAAACCGCAACCGAACCCCGAGCAAGACATGGCCCAATAAGTGATCCAGTCCTAACGTGCCCTTGTTTGATGTTGTTCGTCAAAGTGTAATACTAACAAATCATATGCGCCTCATAATGTGAATGCAGATCTTCCAAAGAAGCAGCTACCGAGATCCCCACCGAAAAGGTTGCTACCCCGGAGGTTAACATCCAGTTCTTCGTGGGGAGTCCGGAGTCAGGGAGATCGATCTCCGTCCCCTCCGTGGTCGGGTCACCAGGGGTATCTATCAACCGGGGTGAGGCGTGACTAACGAATGCCGCCGGAATACCCCAAACACATGCCAAGACATGGTGGATCACATAGTGCCACAAGGGTATTTCTCTGAATTTTCTTAGCCAGTATAACATAAACCTGGCACGGCAAGTAGCCATGGGGTCTCAACTAAGGCTGAGGTTTGAGCAAGAGGTCAGGTTACTGAAGAAATCCAGGTCCAAGATAGCCAAACGGGATCAAAGGATCTAAGTAAGGGAGGAGGAGATAAAAAAGCTTGATCAAGAAATTCAATCCCTCAGGGCTGTGGAATCAGAAGTACACGACCTCTAGAATCAGACAAAAAACTTAAAGACCCTGCTTGAAGCCGAAGTAGACATGAAGAAGGCCGCGGAGGCAAAGAATGCGGAACTAGCAAAGGAATTGGATAGCCTCTGTGTCCATTTCTCGGACGTCCAAGTTAGTAACAATCAGTTAGCTGAGCAGGTATTGAACCTCCAAGCACAGGTTACGGGTAAGGAAAGATAAAATCTGCGTTTGAAGATTTCAAGAAATATGAGGATGACAAGGTTGAACAGCGGTTTGCAGAGATGGATGCTCGTCTGGATAAAATAAGTGTGGATTTTAATGAAGAGTTGTATCCGCACATGTTGACAGCGATCGCGGGCCGTCACTGGGTCATTGGGTACGGCCTGCGCCTTGCCGTTATGAAGTGTGCCGAATCTTCAGAGATAAGGCAGGCATTTGCTGATGTGGTGTCCGCAGGACTTGCCAAAGGTATGCGCGAAGGCCTGAATTACGGTATAAAGCACGGGAAGGTCGGCCAAGACTTAGCGGATATTGAGGCATATGACCCGGAGGCCAATAGCAAGTTAGTCAAATCCCTCCAAGACTTAAAGGATCTAAAGTATCTAATGGTGGATCCACTAAAGAGGTTGAAGGATGCCCCGATAGAGCTAATCATAACATCTTTACATTTAGAGAGTGATACCGGAGAAGATGCCCCTTAATGGATCCGTGACCTCCGCCTGAGCTCCTCCCAACTAAAGATCCCCGTATACCCTGAGGTACGTGATCCTAAATATCCTTGGGTCGTTAAAGAAGAGATGCTGTTGGAGGATGCTATTATGGCTAACATAAACCGGGCGGAAAAGAAAAAGAAGTGCAGGGTGGTCTGCCACACCCACGGGATTGGTTTCGCTCACCACACCAAATCTGACGGTATTCCTGTATCCGCGCCTACCGTTGTTCCCCAGGGGCTAACGATTTTGTTATCGGATGCCGCCACACAGACTGAGGCGGCTGACAAAGAATAGGAACCACATCCGAGACTACAGTGATCCATTTCATTGCCTCCTGTCAATAATTTGTAAAGGAAGTAGTGCAGCCTGTTGCACTTAGACAATATTTTTGATGTAGTGTACCCACGGATGTCCGTAAGTAACCATATTGTACATTAGTTCACTAGTTTAATAGGAATGTATATTGTGTTGCATGTATAGTGACTTATATGCTCCGTGGGAGTCTTTGCCCATGTAGCTAACGTCTTAGGTACATAAGCGAGAATACAGGATCCATGGCCGTTGGGGTTGCAACCCGCTTACACGACAATCAATTATTAGGGTGCTTAACCTGTAGATATCCAAGGATATCTATCATATTATGTATGCATGTATAGAATAACAAGTAAATTATACTAAAGAAAAGAAAGATTCACTTAGAAATTTTTTCATATAAAGAAGTCGCGGGGTTAGCTAGACCCCGCGAAATTTATTCATAACTTGAAATCAAGAAGTGGAATAAAATACATGGATTACTTTATTAGGAGTCCTAATCATAATGCAAAATCATCCATGCCGTTGCTCAGAGATAACATTTCTTGAGATTGGCGATGTTTTACGTCCGCGGAAGGACAGTTCCGTCTATAAACCTTAGCCTGTACGCTCCGTCTCCAAGTGCTTCTGTGACCTCATAGTGTCCTTCCCCACTTTGGGCCAAGCTTTCCCCCATCTATAGCATGACTTGCTTCATCACTACGATAAACAAAGTCTTCGGGTCTAAAAGTGACATCCTAGACCCTAGCGTTGTAACACTTTGTCATTTCAATTTTGCCCTGGCTTCACGAATTGCTGCTCGTTCACACCGTTCTTCCAGTAAGTCTAAATTTAGCCGTAGCTCTTCATTATTATGTACGGCGTCCACTACCGTGGTGCGGTATGTTGGCATTCCGATTTCTGCTGGTATGACGAATTCTGTTCCATAGGGCAAGGAGAAAGGGGTATCACCATGGCTTGACTTAATCATCGTGCGATGGGCCCAAAGGATATGGGGAAGTTCTTCTATCAAATTCTTGTTTCCCTCGCCCAGGCGGACCTTGATTCCTTCACCCAAGCTCCAGTTTGCTCTTTCCACGAGTCCATTGGACTGCGGATGTTTCACTGAGGCAAAGCGTTGTGTGATATTTAACTTTTCACACCAATCCTTGAACGGGTTGTCGCTGAACTGTTTACCGTTGTCCAAAACTGAGTCGATGGTTTCACTTTTCTTGCGGATTTTGTGGTGGTTAATTTTGAACCTGACCCGAGAGTGCCTATTATTTTAGGAAGACCCTTCCTTCGAACCGCAAAAGCTCTCATTGATTTGTACGAGGAAAAATTGACTTTAAGAGTAGGAAAAGATGAACTTGTTTACTATGCCGATAAATCTGAGAAAAACAAGGAAAAGAATTTTGTTCATGCCATTTCTGTAATCGATTTTTCAAAAGATGATCCGTTTAGTGGCAGTACCACTACTCATTCTGATGATCCTTCTCCTAGTTCTTCTCCGGTGAAGACTAGTGATAATTTTGTGAAGTTCGCCGATGAACTTGCTCCTCTTGATTCGTTACCACCGGGTAATGATGATTCAACTCTTAAGAAGGACTTGCATGAAGAGAATTTTCAAGAAGATGTCGAGATTAAAAATTCCAACGTTTCCGATAAGCTAGTCTTTCTCAACACTCCTCTATCCGACAAGGATGAGTGTTTTGCTCCTGAAGACGATAATGATGAGATCGATGATTTTCTAGCTATAGAAGTATCTTCTAACTTAGAGGAAGGATATTTCGATTCAGAAGGAGACATAGCTTTTCTTGATAATCTACTTAGTGATGATGATTCCCATAATCTCGATTCCAAAGTGACTTCCGATCATGAGCCAAACAGTAATGAATTCTCAATAAACTTTTTCTCCAAGGAGTATGATCCTCTTCACCATGAGTTCGCCGGTGAACCTTTAACACTTCCTGCGAGGAATAATCGTGAATTTGAGGAATATCTTAGTCTTATGACAGTGCTTAATGAAATTTCAACTTCCCAGGGAAATTTTCATCAAAATTCAGTTATCGAGTCTCTTCCCATGTCTCCTATCCTCGTTGAAGATAGTGAGCCCACTCAAGAAGAGATTGATATTCTCCTTGTTCCAGATAATTTAATTCCGCCTGGTGTTGAAGATGCTGATTCCGAAGATGAAGTTAATGAGTCACCTAACCTTGATCACCAAAATGATCCGTCAATTCCTCGACCTCCACCGGAACCTCCGGATATTGAGAAATGTTTTGAACCCAAAGCGGGAATTTTGATAATCAAAGAGTTTAAGGGTGTTTCTAAATCTCATGATTTTATGCCACAGTATATTACCCCCCTTGTTTCCAGATTTACCCTTCATTTCCTCACTGTCTCATTCGTAGAATGAAGACACCATTTTGACCCTGGCATAGTCACATATCTAAGACCGGTGGCACTTTCTAAACATTTCTTGGTTCTAAGTATTGCTCTCCCTAAGGACAACTAAATTCAGGAACGAGACGAGCTTGGCGACACGGTAACAAACACTATGCCGCTACGTGAGAGTACACCCCATTCTTATCCTTTTCTTTCTATTTTATTTTCTTTCTATTTTCTACCCTCTTAATATTTGTGATGTTGAGGGGCCAACCTCTTCGTTTCTCGTTGTATAGTTGTCTGTGTTTTGATTTCGGCAGGATTAACCCAACAAATCAAGAATCCTCTCGTGTTCGATGCCTAATTCCGAAGCACTCGATGCTCTCATCCTTTGTGTGAAATTAAGTTTTGGGAGATCCATATCCCTTTTATCTATCGATTAACTGTTATCTTTTGCATACTTCATAAACTGCTTAGATTTATCATAAGTACCCGACATAAACATTGAGAAAATGTTCGTTTAGTTGGGAATTGGAATCATCGATTTGATGTTGCTTGCTTATTGTTTTGTTCTCACGTACCCGTTCGTTTTCCCACAAAAATAGCAAAAAATTTTTAAATTTTTCAGTCTTGTTATTTAGTTATTTAATATAAAAAAATAATAATAATAATAATAATAATAAAAAATATATATAAAATAAAATAAAAATAATAATAATATAAGTGTTAAAGACAAAAATGTATGTTTTCCGTTGGTAAGAATAAAAAGTAATTTTTGACCCGATCGAACGTGTTGAGTTCTAGCTTTTTCCCTTAACAATTAATGAAGATAGTTTATGCTAGTCTCATGACATGCTAGACTTGAATCGTTAGTAAATGAAGACTTGTGCTAATCTCAAGTAGATTTTAAATACGCCAAGTTGGATTTAAATAGGCTAAGCATTTCAAATTTCATTTGAGAAGAACAAGAAATGAAGTGTTATTTAAAAGTCATGAAATTAAACGTAGAATAGTAGATTTCTTTCAAGCTCATAAATAATTGTGGCTTTTTTCTCCGTATTTAAGCTTGTTTCACTTATATATAATGTTTAATAAATAACATTTGTATGGTATTTTTTGGAGTTTAATAATTAGTAATAGAAAGTTTTCTTAAGTTCCTTTGTGAATAGATGAGTACACCTCAGAATACTTAATTGGCTTAAAAATACAAAAATATAATAATAAGTATCTCTGCAGATACTTCATCGTGTCGGAGGCGTGGCCGATGTTGGAGTTTTCATATGAGGTAGAGTCCGGTGTCATAATAAGTAGAATAACCTCTTGTCGACTCGCTATCGATGTGGCTTCGAGATAAAAGGCACCGGTTTTTACTTATATAACCCGAAGTCGAAATATGTTTGCTACATCTTGTCGGAGGCGTGGCCGATGTTGTAGCCTACTAAAGGACTGAGGAATAATAATGTTGCTTAATTTTTGTCTTGTTTTGTGCCTTAAAGAGCCTAAGGGTATATGGTGCAAATAAGATTGGTTCATTCTTGTCTTAAAGAGCCTTCGGGTATATGACATGAATGGTGCCTTCTCTAAGTAGCCTAATAAAAGCCAAATTTTGGTCGCCTCGATGTGGACTTTAATCTTGATTGCATTTGATCTTTTGAAAAGGGCTAGGAGCTAATTATTGCGTTCCTTACCATACACTTTATTTTCTGAATTAATAAGTATCGAAACAAAAGTCTTAAAGAGCCTTCGGGTATATGACTTAAGTAAAATCTTGAGATACAAAAATAGGTTTACGGGAGGAAAAGTGAGTACACAATTAATATTTATGAGTAGTGTTAGTGTCATGACTTGTAATTAACAATGATCTTGTTTTTAAGCTTAGCATGGGAAAAGTGAAAAATCGGGGATGATGAAGTTATCTTTTAGACACTTAACTGTGCTTTTTGTTCTATGATCCTAAAAGTTACCAATATGGTAATGAAAACTATACATCATGTCAACACAAATAAGTTGTAGATAGTTAATTATCAAGAAAAATCACAAAAAGAGAAAAATCTTTGAAAATGGGAAGTCGGGTGTTTTATAACTTATGATCTTTTAATTTCTCAATCAAAAATCTTTGCTACTTTTCAAAGGTTTAGATTGGGGAATTTTCGAGGTATTTGGTTATAAGGCATGTGATATTGCGTGAGGACACACAATCGTTTAGTTTGGGGAATTTTGATAAGTGTAAAATACACATATCCATTTATACCTAAAATAACCCAAATAAACCCAAAACAGACCAAAAAATGGCAAAAATATGCTTGTATTTGTGTTTTGTGTATGCAGGTACGGATAAGTCAAAAATCACAAGAAAACAGTCAAAAGCGAGCAAACACGGACACGAGAATCAGAAGAATCTTGCAAATTCCGAAAGTTAATTATAACTAGAAAAAGGGAAAAGGAAGAGAGAGGCCAAAAGTGCAAACCTCCCAAACTCTAACAGTTTTAACTGTCCAAAAATGGGCGGGAAGCACATTTACTATTCACCCGTCTCCCCCATTTCACCATCCAATCAAAAACAAAGGGGTTTTGTTAAT
>BQNB010174559.1:1881-13248 GCA_026074375.1 Tanacetum coccineum
CTTTAGGTCATTTTAGTCAAAATTAAAACATATAAAAGATACCCACATATTTTAGATACTTTTTAAAGATAAAACTTGTTAAAACACGTCCAAAACAAACACAATAACAAAAATATAGTATCTTGTGTTTTGCTTAGTGGTTTATGTCAAACTTTGCTTTCAATTTATTTGTCATAAAAATGGATTATTGGCCTAAATTCAATATGCTAGTAACTTATTTTGTAAGTTTATTGCATTTACTTGGTACTTGGTGGAATATACTATGTATAAATATTTTTTGTACTTTTTTAATACTAAACGCATCGCGTCCAAATTACGCTCGCATTCGTATCACGCATCACGCAATGATCTTTGGGACCTTTAGTGCATTGGATCACAAAACGCATTTTTAAACCAAGGAAGTACCTACCTTATTCTCATGCCTACTTCTCACCTCTCATGACCTTTTCTAAACTATCCAAGAAATACAAAATCACCTTCACCTCTATTTCTCATGTCTTCTCCTCATATCTCAATCCTATATACTCGAAGAACCTACCTTCTTCTCATTCTTTCAACCTACATACCCGGAGCATCTACCTTCTTTTCATGTCTACTTCTCATTTCTCATGACCTTTTCTAAACTATCCAAGAAACACAAAATCACCTTCACCTTTATTTCTCATGTCTTCTCCTCATACCTCAAACCTATATACTCGGAGCACCTACCTTATTCTTATTCCTACAACCTTTATACCTCGAGCACTTAAATTCTTCTCATGTCTTCTTCTCATACCTCCAACCTATATGCTTCAACCTATAACCAAGAAACACCTTTCTGTTTTGACAAAAGGGGGAGAAGGAGTATAAACGAGTAACTTTTAAACTTTACTATGTGTTATAGTTTACATATTTTGTCATCATCAAAAAGGAGGAGTGATAACGCCTTAATTATACATATTTTCGGTGGCCTTATTATATATATTATTAACATTTCTCGTGAACTTTTGATACTTAATAGCATAAAATATGTGCATGTTCACTTGAAGATAGTTCGATCATAAAGAATTAAAGATACATGCATTTATACCATACAGAATTCAAGCTAAATAAAGATAAAGAATAAAGTCTACGAAGTAAGGAAGTACGCCGCACAATCTTCTTTGTGCGCCGCACTTCCATCTGAAGTCAAGAAAATAGTCATAGCCAATGTGCGCCATACAAACTTATATGTGCACCACACTTGTCTCATGCATTTATGAACCTTTGCTGCCAAACAGCAAAGTATGCCGCACAAATACTTTTGTGCGCCGTACTTGGGCCCCTGGACAGCCTATAAATCCCAGACCTCTTCTCAAGCCATTACAACAATCATATACTAATCAAGAACCAATCAATAATCAATTCCAGGAGAAGAAACATCAAGAAGATGGGTTATAGTTATAGTTATATCGAATAAAAAGGGTTATATAGTTTTGGTTATTTGTAATCGGATTACTTATGATCCGTGATCTACTCGAATCTTGTATGTCCCTTATTACTCTTTCTATTCCTATTATTATGAACTCGGCAGCCATAAAAGGCTAAACCTCTTATGACTACTCGGATGTGTTAATATAATAAAGAAGCATTTGGTAGTATTATGAACTTGTTAATCTCATGTGTTTATTGAAATCCTATCGTATTTGATCTTATAAACTTTGTTTATCATTCTTGATTATATATGCATAATGGTATAGGTCGAAAGATCCATTGTGTATTATATGGTTTTAAAGATTTGTCTATGATCTTTATCATTTGGTTGGAGGAATCTGCTTATGTTAATTGGTAAACAAAATAGATTTTATATCATAGTGACTTGGTAAATAGAGTGACACATTTGATTAAGTCAATCAAATATAAGTCGTGGGTTAAAACAGTTAATTTGTGAAAACGCTCTTTTGACGAGAAAAGCTTTTTATGAATTAAGAATAAATTGAGATCATGATTATCACCATCGCTACTGAATTATATGAAGCTATTTGAGTAGTTAAATCTCTTTATTATTGAATTTTCATCATTATCATTATTTGTCTTAAAAGTTATTATTATTTGTTTCAAATCCTTTTGATTATATGAACACAAGCAAATCCCTATGGATCGACCTGGTCTTACCTGAAATATTATACTGTATACGTGGGTTCTACTTTACCCATGTGTTGGTTTCAAAATCAGTGAAACTAGTATTATAAATTTAAAGCTTTAACAACACATCAAAGTTCTTAGGGCCGTTGATGGGGATTTCTATCTGTTCTATAATCAATTCTAAGTATTTAAAACAAATAATAATCACTTTTTTCTTTAAAATCATACTTCTCCACACTTTCTGTAACTTCTGTTGCAGAAATTATGCTGCACACACAACCAAGTGCGCCACACTTGGCCCCGTAACCAAGAACCCGACGTACTTATTCCAAAGTACGCCGTACTTCCTGCAAAATCAATCGTTTTTCCTAAAACATTTTTCATAAGTTTGAATCATTTATCCCTCTTCATAACGTTTTATCTTAATCAACACACCCTAATTAAAAACAACCCTTTATAAATTCTAAAACAGTTTTTATAAAAATCCAAATTTAAACCAAAGTACGCCGTATAATCCCTTTTGTGCGCCGCACTTCTTTGCTCAGAAATCAAAATCAATATCTTTCGATTTCGATTTTGCTCTCTTACCTTTCATAACCCCTCTAAACAATTAACTTTGGATGCATACATGTGCTTCCAATTATGAACTTGTTGAACCATTAGAAGAACCCGAAAGAACCTTAAATCGTAGACATCGTAGACGAAACAAAAGAGTACCATTCGAACGAAGGGACAAACAACCCGAAAACCCAAGAGAGGTATATCCACCTATCCTTGATATGACCCATTTCCCATTCTTTCTCAATTTTCTTGAATTTCACGATTGCATGGCTAATCCCGATGATGAACCCATGTGGGCAACTGATCGTGTTGTCGCCCCGACTCCCGGTCCAGCAATCACCATCCCTGCAATTGCTAACAAATTTGCAATTAAAGGCAATCATTTGACTCTTGTCAAAGGAACCCAATTTGATGGTAGAATTAAAACCGATCCTCACAAACACATTCACAAATTTCTCGGTGTTTGTGACATGTTTAAATATGAAGCAACTAATATCAAAGCTATCCGGCTTATGATGTTCCCCCTATCACTTACGGGTGAAGCAAAAACATGGTTGGATGAACTTAACGAAGGAACTATTGCATCTTGGGACAAACTTTTAACCGCTTTTATAAGTAGATTCTCCCCCCAGCTTTATTTGATCGACTTCTCAGAGAAATCCGATGATTTTCCCAACACGAACATGAAACTCTAATCGATGCATGGCTTTGTATGAAATTATTACTCAGAAATTGTCACAGACACGGTTTAACCAAAGGCAATATCATTAAAATCTTTTATCACGACCTTAATGAAATAACCCAAGAAGCTCTAAATGTAGCAGCAAGAGGCATCTTTCTCTATAAAACCCTAAAGCAAGCCTATCAACTTCTCAAAGACAAAGTCTTACTCAAACTCGATTGGGCTAAAAACCAAAAACCCAAATCTCTTGTTCGTAAAACTATAGCTTTCGCCGATGAAGGCAGCAGTAATTCTGATACTGACAAAATTAAGGCAAGAATGGATTCCATGACCATGAAAATGGATGCTCAGTACAAAGAAATGAAATCTCGTACCGAATGCAATCACTGTGGAGGTAATCACTCAACTACAGATTGTAACGATGATGACACACCCATGTCTCGCGAAGAAGAAGCAAAATTTATGCAAACCTTTTGACGTACCCGTTTTTACAATGATTATCGCGATTGTGACTCAAATCGTGATAATTGGCGTTCAAACAGAAGATCTGATTACAACCGAGATTATTATCGACCCAAAAACGATGATAAACCTCATCTCCAAAAACAACTAAGTGATTTCATAAAATCTCAACAATCAACAAATGCTTTTGTTAAAGAAACATTCATGGACCTCAAGACCAAATTAGAAACAACCACCAAAAACCATCAAGCCTCGATCCAAATTTTAGGAGCAAAATTCGACAGACTTGCTGATATGCAATCTGCTCAACCTTCTAGATCTCTTCCAAGTAATACTCAACCAAACCCCCGAGGTAACCCATCTAAACCATACCAACCACCGCCCGCTCGAAACGAGCATGTGAATGCCATATATACAAGAAGTAGTAGATCCTATGACCCACCCACCAACCCTAACAATTCTCAAAATCAAAATGATTCCTAACATCCTATTGACTTCAATAGTGATGATGAAGACGAATAACCGACACCTCAACCTCAAACACCAAAACCAAACAAAGAAGCACCTACTCCTAAGCCATATAAACCAATAATCCCATATTCTCAACGCCTTCGAAAAGAGAAAATAGAAGCACAATACAGAAAATTCCTTGATATGATTTGTGCCATTCGAATCAATGTGCCTCTTGTCGATGTTTTAGCAGGAATGCCAAACTATGGAAAATTTCTCAAAGAACTTGTTAGCAACAAACATAAGCTAGAACAAATCTCTTCAGCTTTTCTTAGCGATGAAAGCTCAGCTATTATTCAAAATAAAGTTCCACCAAAACTTGGAGAGCATAAAAGTTTTCTTATTACATGTACCTTCAGCAAAACCTTCTCTTGCAACGCCTTGGCCGATCTTGGCGCTAGCATCAATCTTATGCCATATTTTCTCTATGTAAAATTATCTCTAAAAACTCTCAGACCAACTAAAATGAGCGTAAGTGTGCGATTGGCAAACCAATCATTTTAATACCCTATTGGAATAGCTCAAAATATGCTACTCGAAGTTGGTAAATTCACTTTCCATGTGGATTTCGTTATTCTCAAAATGGAGGAAGATAGTAAAGTCCCTTTTATTTTAGGAAGACGTTTCCTACATACCGCAGATGCTATAATTCGCGTAAAACACAAACAACTCAATCTTGGAGTTGGTTTCAAACTAATGATATTTTCTATCGATTATGCAATGAAACATTCCTATTCTAATGACGATACATGTTTCAGTATTGATGTCATTGATGAAATCTTAGAGGAAGATTTTGATGCTCTACTTGACGAAGGAAGTAAAATCCTTTACTCCATCGAAGGAACTCCCTTCGAAGATAAAATCTTTGCTGAATTCGATGAATTCATAGCCATGAATATCAAAGAAAACACTGAACCCGAAATCATTCATGAAAAATCACATTCGATACGGATTATAAAATCAAGAAATCTCTTGATGAACCTCCTACGGATCTTGAACTCAAACCTCTTCGTGATCACCTAGAATACACATTCTTGGAAGAACCTACTTTTCTTCCTGTGATCATTTCATCTCAGCTCTCTGAACAATACAAAGAAAAACTCATATATGTTCTTAAAAGACACAAGCAAGCTTTTGCTTGGAAAACAACATACATTTCGGGTATCTGTCCATCTTTTTGTAAACATAAAATTCAACTCTTATGTTAGGAATATAGAAAAGTCTTGGTCACTACCAAAATAGATTAGTTTTTAGCTCGTAGTTAATGTTTATTTAAGTTAGTAAGCTAACCGGGTTGACCCATAGATAGCCTATTGATCTAACGGCCCAAGCCTCATGTAAACACTATATATACCCTCTCTATAGGATGGAAAGGGTGTTCGTTGGTTTCATTCTATTTCACACACTCTTTCTCTTTCTATCTCTAAGAAACCTTTAATCTTTTCTTTCTCTCCTCTGCTCCTCTCTTACTCGTCTCTCTCTACTCTCTGTTTCTCTCTTTATATTTATCTTTATTGTATGTATTTGTGTGAATTTGATAACCTACAATTGGTATCAATCACCATGGGATGATTAGAAGTGTTTTTTGTGAAGAAAGTTATCATTTTAAGAGCCTTGAAGACCAAAACTTGTCAATCACTACTAGTAACTCTAGTATGTGGCACAAGTTCTTGAAGACAAGCCTTAAATCTGAAGAAAGTTGTAATTTTTAGTGTTTTCGAAAGATAAAGTCTTGACCTTTTGCAAACTATTTTGCAAAAGTCACGCAAAGTTACTATCTTTGTGGTATGTTGTCGCTTAAAAAATCTCAACAAAAAGGTGTGGCTTGGTTATACAACAAATCTACCGACCCTTGTAATCCACCTAATGTGAAAGAAGAAACAAATACTAGTTGCTAACTTTGTTTCTACCGATTCTATTAAAAGGAGAAGTATCAGTGAAACAACGCTTATATTGAAGAAAAAAGAATATTAAAGTCTAACCAACTACTAGCTTAGGGGAGTTAAGGCTGTGTCATTCAAGGTCCAGTGTTCGATTCCCACAAGTGGCGCATATTCTTTTTAATAAGCAGATCACCGAACCTTTGGATCGGTGACCACCGAACCTAGGTACCGATCCTAAGCCACCAATCCTAGGGGTACTGATCCTAGGGATATCGAACCAGCCATCTGAATCAAAACAGAGGTCTAAACTGAATCAAGTTTTTTTAAGCTTGTTTCAAGGAAAAAGTGTTAATTTTTAGTAACTTTAAGTGATAAAGTCTCAAACTTTACTCACGATTTACTTAAAGATTCAACCTTTGTCATTAAAACAACAAAACACTTCTTTTCATCAAAAACGATCCATAATATCTATTCATACAAAGACTACACAATGACTACACTAGCAAAGAATGTTATTGTTGTTAGAGCTAATAACCATCCTCCTATGCTTGACAAAAGTATGTACAACTCTTGGAAGAGTCGCATGATACTTTACATCAAAGGAAAGGAGCATGGTAGAATCATTCTTAACTCAATTCTCAACGGACCAATTGTTTATGAAACTATTGAAGTGGATAGTGTCACAAGAACTAAGACCGATGAAGAACTTTCGGACAAAGAGAAGCTTCAAGATGATTGTGATGTTCGAGCTACTAATATTGTTCTTCAAGGTCTACCACCGGATGTGTATTCTCTTGTCAACCATCACGATGTTGCTAAAGATATTTGGGATCGAATTAGGCTACTCATGCAAGGCACCGAACTTTCAAAGCAAGAACATGAGTGTAAGCTGTATAATGAGTTTGATAGGTTTACTTCAGTCAAGGGTGAATCACTTCACGAGTATTACTTGAGGTTTGCTCAGCTTATAAATGATATGCACACTATTAGAATGACAATGCAGTAGGTCCAAGTGAATAATAAGTTTCTGAACAGTCATCAACCCGAGTGGAGCAAGTTTGTGACTGATGTAAAGTTAGCAAGGAATATGCATACGACCAATTATGATCAACTTTATGCATATCTCAGTCAACACAAGGTCCATGCTAATGAAGTTCGCCAGATGCGTGAAAGATTTTCATATCCACTTGCATTGGTTGGTAACTATCATCACATACCTTCTTATCAGAATACTCATCAAGCTTAGTACAATCCTTTTGACTATCAACAACCCGTTGCTCAACAGTTCTACTATCCTCAACCACATTCACCATCTTATGAAGCACCACTTCATTAACAACAATATCAGGCTCTTATAAGTCATTCAACACCAGCAATTCCTCAAAATGCATACCAAGCTCCAACAATTCAACAACCACAAGCTAAGTTTCCATAGCTAGACTCAAGACTTGCTGTTTTATCATTTCTACCAGGAGATGATCCAATTGCTAGTTTGAACAAAGCAATGGCATTTCTTAGCATAACAATTGCCTCACGTTATCCTACAACCAATAACCAACTCAGGACATCTTCTAATCCAAGAAATCAAGCTACCATTCAGGATGGCAGGGTTACAGTTCAACAAGTGCAGGGGAGACAGAGTTAGAGTTTTGCTGGTATGGGATCTCAGAACAATGCTACAAACATAGGGGTGAACAGAAATGAGGTAAATAATACAACAGTTCAAACAAGGTTATCCGGTGTTACAATTGTCAGGGTGAGGGGCATATGGCAAGGCAATGCACTCAGCCAAAGAGGCTTAGGAATGCTGAATGGTTCAAGGAAAAGATTTTGCTAGTTCAGGCACAAGAATCTGGTTAGGTCTTAGATGAGGAGCAATTAGCATTCTTAACAGATCCAAGAGTTACAGAAGGCCAAGTTACCCAGACAACAATGCCCCATAATTCTGCTTTCTAGACTGATGATCTCGATGCTTTCGACTCAGACTGTGATGAAGCACCAGGTGCCAAGGCAGTTCTTATGGCCAATCTCTCCAGCTATGATTCAGATGCTATCTCAGAGGTACCAATAATAGACACTTATCAAGATAATTCTATACTTGATCATTATGTTCAAGAGATGTATTATTCTGAATAACCCGCTTTCAATCCCACGTCAGATATTAAAATTACAAATGATAGGAATATCATTTCATATGATCAATATGTGAGAGAGACGAAAAGTGTAGTTGTTCAAAATACCACTTCAACTGAACAACAAAATGCCATGCTTATGTCTGTTGTTGATGAGATTACTAATCAAGTAGCTTTAGTTAAGGCAGTGAATCTTGAACATAAGACTGTGAATGAAACCTTAACCGCTGAGCTAGAAAGATATAAGGAACAGATAAAACAGTTTGAAGATAGACAAAATGTTGATTTAAATGATCGTGAAAAATACATTGATTCATAAAGGAATGACATGATTCGTAACAGAAATGCAAAGTATGCTGCTTTTAGAAAAGAGATTAAAACACTAAAATCTAATCTTTCTAAAAATGTGAAAGAAAATGAATCTTAACAACAACCATCGATGTTTTGAAAAAGGAAACCAAAGCAAAAGAAGATAAATACATTGAAGAGATTGTTGTTTTAGAAAAGACAAAGAAAGCATTAAGTAACATTGTTTATAAAGTGGGTCAATCTGTACAAAGTGGGTCCATCTGTACAAAGCATTAGGTAACATTATAATACTTATAAACAAGCCCTTGGTTATCAAAATCCCTTTTATATCAAGAAAGCTCACTGGATTAAGCCTACGTTGTATGATGGTAGTGTGTTAAGTAAAAAGCATGATGTCATTTATGTTGTTGATTCTGAAGAGACATCGATTTTAGCTAAAGAGAGTCGATAAAAAATGACTGAAAAACAAAATGATCCATTTTCAAAAGAGAAAAAGGTCAATATTTGTCCAATTAATTATGCTGAATTGAATAAATTATCTGAGCATTTTGGAAAACATTTTGTTCCTCAAAAGGAATTGTTTGCAGAACAAGCTTTCTAGTTACCGATTTCAAACCCAATTTCTGAACAACTTGTTGTTCAACCCACACCAGTTAAAACAGAAGTTCCTCTTGAACTTCCAAAAGTAAGTTTGGTAAATAAAAGTTTTCATAAACTAAAAAAATTACCTTGCCAATTTTGATAAGGTGGTAAAAGTAAGAATCACACCTATGGGAATAACTAAGGGTACATGGGGCTTTGAACACACCAAATTGGTTTTTGTAACAGAAGTAATTCAATTTATGAATTCTTTAAGAGAATCATTTAAAGACTTTGACAACGACCTTCACCTTAAGCTTAATGAAATGAAAGCCGTTTTTAACCAAATGAAAGCTGAGGTTGAACAGTAATCTGTAGACAATAAATGTTTTGAAATTCAATAGAAAGAATGTAGAATATCTTAACACAAGTATGGATTGATTCACTTAGAGTTTTAGAGAGAGAAAGATGGTTGGATGAACACTTAGAGAGAGAAAGAAAAATGATAATATTAGCTTAGTGAAAGTGTGACAAATGAACAACCAACACCCTCTCCATGTGTGGAGAGGGTTTATATATGCCTAGCATAACCAGCCATGGGCTTGTGTTATGGGCTTACTATGTATCTTTGGCATGGTTAGCTTCCTAACTATTACATAAATTTGTCTAACTATTACAAAGGCTCGTGAGATCGATAATGATCGTCACTTCACTAAAAACTGAATTCCTTACAATCTCCCCTAAGGGACGATCGTTGAGATCTCATAAATGATCAACACTTTCTGTATTTCTAACAATCTCCCCCTAAGGGGTGATCATAAAGATCTCTCCTTGTGACCTTGATCATTAATCGTTGAAACTTCTTGTCTTGATCTTGAGTCCTTTTTGTGTAATAGTTGATCTTTAGTCTTGCTTCTTTGCGTAGTGATCATTGACTTTAGGCTTGAGCTTGTTCCTTTATCTTGACTTATATGTGAATATGTGATCTTGAGCACCTTGAGATCATCAACCAAGCATAATCTCGTTTCACCATCATGTAAACTTTGCCATCTCGTGAACTTGTGACTTCTGGACTGACATGCTCATACCTTTCTTGATTTGATAGCTTGAAAGCTTTAATGATGCATATTTCTTGAAGTTCTTTAACTTTAACACTTCGTCACTTCGAGAAAAACATTCGGCAATCAGAGTGACATAGACTTCTTTGACTTTAATGCTTTGTTACTTCAAGAAAGACGTACGGTATTAGAGTAGCAAAAGTCTTGAAACATGTACTTGAGCTTTCATGATTTCTTTATGTTTGTCGATCGAGTATGAGCATGTGGCTATGAATCGGTGAGGTCACTAGAACGAGGCACCTCCATGACCATCTTTATGTGAATCTGCAATAAAACAGTTAGCAATAAACCTAGGGGACGAATATGGCTTTGTCATTCGCCCGTGTTTGGTTGGAGTAACCTTCGAATTCGTGAGGATCGATTTGTGATCAGGTAGATTCAATTTAAGAAGAATCTCCTAGACAGGATTTCCAGCTTGCAGTATTGAATCTTTCTAACACATATGTATTAGATTCATCGTACTCAGCATGTTCTCATTATCAGAACGTCTCAAAGCAGACAAAACGATAAGAGTGAACCAATGAGTTACTGTCTCACCGATTGAATAGAAAAATTGATTTGAAAATCAATCGACGTGTCACTTGCTAAAGTGGTTTTGTGACACATCGAGAGTTTATAAGCAATTCAAAATTCATTAATTATCGATCCATAACCTGGAACAAGTTTGATTCATATGGAATCGCACCATTATTGCTTCCCAGTTGTCACAAGTTTGATTCATAAGAATCACACAAGTCACCTACCATGAGCTTGTTTGATGTTGGCTCAAGTAGGATTTCCATCTTCACTGTAAATAAAATCACTCGGATGTTCTGGCAAAATCACAAGGAAAATGCGTAGGACTCTTAATATGTTAACTTGTTATTCACATTGTGTGAGATAGCAAGCATGATTTGACAAGTGACCTAATGAGATTTAAGGATGATCTCTTGGCTTTAGACTCAATAATGCACTTTGTTTTTAGTGATCAGAGGCTGGAGCAGACTGCCACCTTTTCAATATCAACCAACTCGGAGTGAGAAAGTCGA
>BQNB010174560.1:0-13248 GCA_026074375.1 Tanacetum coccineum
GCAAACGCGTAAAACCCTAAAAATAAATTGTGAATTTCATAATGTCATACAATGACCTAAAATACGAGGTGTTATACATATGATCATCTTGTATGCGTAAAAATGGCTAAAAACGCGTGTTTTTGATGGATTCAAAAGGATAATTTTAAAACAGCCCCTAGGGCCTATTTTTTGAAAATAATTCGACCCATATAGGGTCTTATGATCTGTGATTTTTGATCCCATAGCCATTTGTTATGCATACTTAAATTGGTTTTGTTATCGGGTACGTGTAAAAGGGCCTAAATCGCGCGTTTTGGAACGATTCTTGAATCGGTTTTAAATCAGCCCTTTGGGCATTATTTTTTGAATTAATATGGTTGTTATAAGGTCTTTAATTCAGTACTAAGTGATCCTTAAGCCATTAGTTACACGTACCAATCGGGGTTTTATTTCTAGTTAATTTATTTCTTCGATTCGTTGGCTAACAATTTATTTCTTGTTAATCATTTTGTATCCATGGAAAATACATGTATGTTTGGCCATGGAATTAGCCAACACCTTGTTAATACATGTTATTATGGTATTATTATGTTGTGCATGTAAAGCCGATGAAAACCTTGACCACTTGTGACTTGATTCGCTTGTAATTGCATTTAATTTCAGTATTGGGTTTTGGCATTGTATCGACTTCCTTTTGTATGTTTTTAATTTTTGTATAGCCATTGTTTGGGAACTTTACATTAGTTAGATGATAGGATAAATGTATTCAATCATAAAATTATTGTAACCGTTATTTGAATTCGAATGGCGCAAGAGTTAAAGGCATAAAGTCAAATTCGGAGCTGCTGGAGTACCTTCCACTAAAAATGGATTTCTCGGAGTTCTATAAGGAGTTAGAGGCTTAATTTTTGGGAGCAGGTGCATAACTCATGGGGATACAACTTCTTCAACTGATGCTCAGATTGGGGAAGATTCCTTCTAGGAGTCTCAGACCCGTCAAGTCAGCTGAAATTTTATGGCAGTTTTGGGCATCATGTTCATTAAGGGTTTCACTTGCTCATGATGGTTCTTGGAGCAAGTGGAAGCCCTCCTTGTGGTTGTGTGGTTAACCCTTAGTTGAATTCTTAGTTCTTGTGATGGATCACAAGACCAAGCATAGGTTTTTTATCGGTTGAGGCTTTGCATACTTATGGTTGTGTTTGATTGTTTGCTTTTATCTATGTTTGGAATGTATATAACTTGCAAATGTTTTTATAAAACTAAAAATAAAAAACAAATCAATTTTAGAAACAAAATATTTGATTTAGTTTAAAGTTTAAATATAATTTAAAACTAAACACTTGTTTTTTATAACACTAAATAAATGTTATGATTGTTGTTATTTATTTATGTATTGTTCCAACTAATATTTATTACTCATGGTTTATATATATTAGTCATGAATTGATCAACTCCCCTGACACACATAAATGATATAAAACATGTCTTAGACTTAAGTTAAAAATAGTTTTTAACTTGTGCTACGAAGGATGAATGCATGCTTCCTCGTACATATTTTTTGATCATGTATTTATCAAAAAATAATACCCGTCAAATTTAAGTCATGCCATCCAATTAGTTGAGATCACTTGCAATTTCTCTTCACTTTGCGTGAGAGTAGTGAATTGTAACCCAAGGTGATTATTCTTTTGCGTGAGACCTAGAAGATTCTCAATGTTCTCGCATAGTATGACTTAATCGTGGTTAAGCAGTGAGACCTTGGCTCGAGGCAGGATGGGACCATAACATGCAGCCGCTAAACATTGTTTCTCCGGTTACAAATGTCACGAGTCCCATATGGTCTAAGAATTACACAGGTTTTGCAATTGGTGAACGTCACCTACCTATTGAATCTATCATTGCTAACAGATCAATTGATGTGATGGTGGAAACCTCAATGAGGATCCTTATCCTTTTCGTATAAATTAATTGTTTATTATAAATAAAGGTAGTTAATTTTAAAAGGATAATTATCGAAAATACTAATATGAACTTTGTAATTTCTATTAATGACATTTATGCAACACAAACCATAAACACAAGTTTGTTTCCTTTCCTTATTAGAGAAAGCCAAACTAAGTCTTTTTTTCTTGTAAGAAAAAGACCTATTCTTATCCTTTCTACTTGTATGAGAAAGCTATAATAGGAAAATCATGGCATTTTCCCAATCCTAATCAAACTCAAAGCATACTTACTTGGAAATTGTTTTGTCTTATAAAAGTCTAACGCTTAAGTACGGTTGCACATCTTATTTGGATGACTAGAGAACATGTATTCTATAGCCACCAAAATGATACATCTTGAAGCGTCAAGACATGGTATGAGTTTTTATTAATTAGAATGGAAATTCAATAATCGGAAAGTAATTAAAGGAAATTAATTAGCATGTTTTCTAAGCTAGTTTTCCCTTTTAACTCGATATTTTTCCCTATAGATTCTACAACACCCTTGAGGTAATGTAGATGGGGAGGAATTGCATGCAAAACTTTCAAGTTAAAGAATGACATTGATGGCTAGTCCATCATATATATAGTAGAACTTGATGCACTTCTTTGAATATCCCTGTTACATGCTTTACAGTCCGTGAGGCTCACATTAGAGTTTTATGCTGTCCGATATCAAAAAAAGTAGAAAAGTAAATAAATTGCTACTTGCACTTCATTGGTATAGACACACATTTAATGTTGTCTTATCCAGTGGGAGCAATGCATTTTACTACTGATTAGACGCCATGTAATGTTTGTCTAAATTAGTGGGAGCGATGGAGGCTTATCACCTTATAGTGATCATTTTATTTCTACTGTTTAAAATTACATTACTTTTCCAATTGAAGCCATAATATTTTTTTAAAGAATCGTTGCATATTAGTCTTTTAGATTGACTTGTCGCTTGTTCTGATGTGGCTTGACTGAAACGTTATCTGTACGAATCTTTTGCACGAATTGATTATTAATCAATAAGTTCTATAATTTTTACTTGCTAATGCAAACGTGATTGTTTTTTTTTTAGTTTTGACTTAAATATAATCATATCTTTGTACATGTAATATTATTAAATTAAAAAACTTACAGATGCAATGGTGGACTGCATAACCCCACTAGTCTCAGGATCGTAACCTGACTCATAATATGCTCACTTGTTTGTATAAATGTTTGATGTTGTGTCATGCACAAGTGGGAGAAATCTTAATTGTGTGCAAGGTATAACACATAACAATATGACTAATGGTTTTTCTTAACCGCATGGTTAAGTATCTAATATTCTATAGGACTTTTACACATTGGTGTATGTCCCCTTCTTTTGAACTAGTATCAAGAAAAATGATTTCATACTTCGTATATTCACTAATTGAGTTTAGCACAATATGGTTGTGATCCTTCTGTAAAGACATCATTATTGAAGTAATGTAATCAACTTGAAAATACGGTTAAAGCCAAGAGTCGGCGTTCAATAATACTTTATTTATAGCTTATGACTTTTGTATAGACATTACATCATAAAGTCATTGAACTGTTCTAGACTTATAAAAGAAGCTATTTGATTTGTCATGTCTCTTGTCATGACATGTAACATGAAGTCATTGAAATGTTCAAAATACTTATAATGTAAAATATGAGGATTAACTTGTTATGTTTCTTGTTAAGACATGTACAAATAAATCCTTGAAGGTTCTCTAAGGACTTTACATATATTGCATGCAATTAGCTTGAAATTACTTGTTAATGCATTCATGTTTGACAAATTGGCAGTATGTGAGCCTAATAATGGTCGTCATTAGGTTATCTAAGGAATAGTGATAATGATCTCACAATCTCATTACTCATAGAATACCAATTCGATATGGCTATGTCTAATGTGTAAATTGAACGATGTTGATATTCGTTTAATTTTTTTGATACTTTACTTACTCTACCTCTAAAAAAAAAAAATCTTTTCTTATCAGGTTCAAAATCGAGTAAAGCCACATGTTTACTCAAACATGGTTCCAACCCAAGAAGGTTACTAGACCCCATAAGGTTATGGAATGGGAAGACTCCCATTAAGTCTTAACTGAAGTTTTAAATTTGTTGAGATCATGTTAAATGTGTTATTAGCAAACTAGAGTCAAGAACTATCAGTAAATATTATACCTCCCAAATGAGAACAATTTTATTGTTACTCAACTTGCTGCGTATTTGGAGAAAGTCTCCTCTTACACGAAGCAAGTGGGAGCATATGTTTTTGAAGAAAGTCTCTTCTTACAAAACCTTCTAAATTCACTAGCCAACGACATAATGAATGTTAAGATGTAGTCCATAAAAGAAAATCATTTTTTGAATTTGATTGATCTTTCAACTATCGGTAAGACTGAGACGTTAAATTGGTTCTTCTAAAAGAAGACTAATATGGACTAAAATGTACACACATTTAAACGCGCGCCTTGTGGTAAGAATTTTACTTATACTCAAGCGATTGACTATGATCAAAACTTCTTTTCCATACAAGCGTTAAATGAATAAAGATAGTAATTACCATACTTGATTTCCTGAATATGAAATATGGCATATTGGGGGGGGATATCAAAAACTCTTCTTTGAAATGATTACCTTTGCGAGGACGTTGTGTAATCAAAAGGGTTTATGAATCCAAGTTATCTTTAGAAAATGTGCAAGCTGTAAAATCCAAGTGGATTAGAGCATGCATATAGGTGATGGAATCTAAGTTTAAATGAACAATTATGATTTTTGATTGAAACAATAGAGATCCCCTGAGTACACCTTAGTAGTCGAATAGGCCATTATGTTTTGTCTTTCTTATATCTTATATGTTGTCAACATATTAGAAATAATATTTCACCTAAGCTAGATTTTAATCCTTAGTTTGAAATAGTATTTCTATCAATAAATATAAGAAATAAAACATGTAACGTTGGAGCATACGTTTACTAAGATAAACATACGCAATTAATAAGTCTAACACAACATGACACATCATTGAGCAAGACTCAAGTTCTATCTCACCTGATGAGTTAAACACATGTT
The DNA here is from genome assembly GCA_026074375.1 of Tanacetum coccineum. Classification (NCBI taxonomy): domain Eukaryota; kingdom Viridiplantae; phylum Streptophyta; class Magnoliopsida; order Asterales; family Asteraceae; genus Tanacetum; species Tanacetum coccineum. Next base: position 5,043 of record BQNB010174560.1, read on the forward strand.
TGAAAACATTTGGTTCAGCTAAAGGTTTCATTATGTATGTTATGATATGTATTAGACTAATTGTAACACTTGCATGAATGCAATGAATGAAATAACAAACTAGTATCTAAGTGAAAGTCAATAGACTACTATAAAAGGAACATTCTAAAAGACCTGCAAAGGACTAAAGACATGTTCATAGTTTACGGATTTTAATAAGGAAATTAGTGTTAAGTTTATACACTAATGATTATTTTGATTGAGAGTTTTCATCAATCCTGTCATTGCAGAATTTATATAAATGATAATCTGCTGACTGGACATGCTTGATTGGAAGCATTGTTGCACTATTCATTAAAGAATAAGAATACCTCACAGTTTGGGAAGCTGTTAAGAAGATTGTCTTATTAGGTGGTTTTGCTTGCTTCAAACAACCTATGTAATGTATTGTAGCGATGCTAGTATTATTGTAATAGCACATGAACGCACATATACAAAATGACAATCATTGTATCATTCAAAACCTTTATTGCCTGTGAGTTTTGAAACAAGTATTCTCAAAAGTCACTCAGATGACAACTTAAGTTTGTATTTTTTTACAAAGTTAATGTCTTGACTCCAAACAAGTTCATCATGCTAGGAACATTGAACTTTGACCCGCTAGTAGTCTCATGTATATCTGTTTTTAGTATTTGGATAATAGAACATTAAGCAGTTGTATTAAACAATGAATTGATATACCTGGTATGATCGTATTCATTTATACAACTGTGTTCTATATTAACATGTTTAATTTCATGAATAGTTTATTTATTCTAAATCGTCCATTGTCAGTTAATGTTATACGGGAGCATCATGAATTAAGGCAAATGTGTGTGTTTTGGTAATATTCATTGTATGATTATTATGGAGTTAGAATCCAAACTCATATGTTTGTTCCTTGGTATGAAACATTGGAATGACGCCAACTATGAGTATTCACTACATTGGATCGGCTCGTCAATAGTGAATCTCGACAAAGTGGTTATTGTCATCTCATCCTCATGATTGAGTTGCAAGTAGGTTTTGCTGTGTGTGGATGTCAATCTTAGATATGTTCAACTGTTGGACTTGTTGAAGGATGCTATTAAAGGCTATTTTCAGGAGGATATGAACATATCAGATCGTTACAGTCAAAATAGGATTTGTTTCCTCCCACAATGTTATGGAAGTAAGATTACTACTGGGCCCTTGATGAATTTGAACTAGATTGTATGTGTAACAGGCCGCCACCCAAATGTTTTAAGATGATACTTAATATTTCAGGTAATCTTGTTTAATGTCTATATCGAGAAAACATATTGTTAAAACACAAGACATGACTTTTTGATCCATGTCAAATGTTTTAACCTAGTATCTACAACAAAGGATGATTGCATATCTAAACCATTAATATTAGATGTTTAAGATATTAATCCTTTTCATATGTTTCTGGGGGTTTTGGCGTATTGCTAGACGTAACACCTTTGCTTGTATTATTAACTTGCGACTATTAGACGTGCGTTAAGGTGGTAGCTGTTGGTCGATGCTCAATGTATACGGCTAGACATATTGTAAGCTATAAGGGTTGACACACATATACACTGAGGTGCCACTGTATTTATTTTTTTAATAACGGGGCGGCTGTTTATTGTATCAACTGTATATAAATAAACTACATAACTGGGATCAATATTTGGGAATTTTATAATAACTTTAGTAATGTACTTAGTTTAATGGTACTTGGGAAACAAAAAAAAAACGGGAGGCCCATTTGGAGACCATAGATGGCCGACCTTATGAGGTGTTTTAAAGGAGGGGATTATGGATCAATTTTATGATATAAATATATAGATATATTCTCATAATTTGGGTATATAGGTTACCAAAAATGTTTTCCCTCTCCTTCTCTATTAAAACATACGACACAAATTGATTCCATATCTAGGGCTTTTAATTTTTTGATTTTTTATCTTGATCTTGATCATTCAAGACTTGCATCACCAAGGTACGGGTTTAAGGGACTAGCATACAAGGAAATCGGTTGTTAAATACGATGAAGTGTAGTGTGGATACATCATGGAGGTGCATCTTCCTTTTGAATCACTTGGTTTATTGGGTGTTTAGTCGTTAAGATAAGGTCACCATTTTTGATTCTATAATCACGCTACATAGGTAATCTTTTCTTGTTTTTATATATGATTGATTATGACTCTATGGATTCGTTGATTGGTATTTATCCGCTGCGTTTAATTCTTAATCAATATGTTATTTATTATCAAATCACCTACACCACTATCAAAGTCATAGTTTTAGTGGCCTCTATGGGTGTACACTCTGTACTCCAGTCCTATTATCTGTTATGAACTGAACCCACAATTGAGCTAAATTTCTAACAGTCCTCCTCAATTTAGTATACTTCCTTTGCACAAAAATTAAACATTAAACAAAACAAGTGCATAAACAAAAATATCTAGAGGAATGAATTTCCCAGGTTGATTTTGCTGTTTCATAGTTGATAACAGAATTCATTTGGTCATCTGGTAGGACATACATGATGAGACTTTTAAGTCGTTAATCTAAGTTAGTAGCCTTTCTTTCATCACTTGTCCATTGTCCATTAGTTTTTGTTCGACCAGCTATTAGATGGGACATAAGGATCATTGAGTAGAATTTTTTTGAAATTTGGGTTCAATACAAATTATGTGGCACATGAACTTCTTCTTCTAATTGGTGACACCTCAAGCACAAGAGGAGCATTTAACTGGCCACCCCTATATTCAAGAGTTTGTGGTAATTCTGCTGTCATTTTAATGGATCTTGATTTTAAAAATCTTTTTGAGCAGTTTTATAAAAAGCTTTTGAATAGGTTTTATAAATCAAAATGGCTCTGATACCACTTGTTGGTCCCATTGAATGTGATATAAGGTTATTAAGTTACGTTAATCACATTCCATGGCAACAAAGTGTTTGTTTTAACAAATAAATAAGAGATAATAAGAACAAGTTTAAATCACTCAGAAGTAATTTTTCAATGTATACATTCTTATTAGAATGAATAAAGAATATATGACATACTTTGCTTGCGGAATAGCAAAGTGGTTTGAATGACATTTGGTGTGATCTCATCTAAAACTTAAACTAGAACCTAAGTTACAAGTTTAAGTACAAACTATTTAACCAAAACTTGAGCTTCAACTCCAGTGGTTCTCTTAGTTTGATTTGGGAGTAAATTGCTCTTCAATGTATTTCATATTAATTGGAAGAGATGCATATTTACTCCCAAATCTTATTCCTTTTATAATCAAGGAATTAGTGTTTCCAATGGGTTACCTAGGACACATGTCATGCATTAGATGGGTTGTTGAGATACCATTTAATGCACACATGCTTTAAGATACTAGGTACAGTCTTTTAGGGAAAGTTGTTGTACTTCTATACCAACTTTAAAAGTATTTATTCCTAAAGAGATATGCTTTATTCTTTTTGACATAAAGAAATCTTTAATCACGCTTGGAACCTTCTAGAAGTGATAAACATTCTCATTTATCTCTATGAGAGGAGATCGACATCATTCAGCTTGACATTGCCCACTAAGCTGAACTGAAGCTCTTGGTAAGGTCTTCTTCAGTTTCTGAACCGCCACATAAAGTGAAGTAAAGATATTACTTGATCTTCTAAAAACATGAAAAACTAAAGCTGAGTTGTCTTTAGCCAGACTATACATAGGGTATTTTATGTTTAAATCTACTAAGAGACTGAAGGGCTCGGAACTGACCCAACATAAAGAATAAAAGAATGTGTGTGTCTTGTGCATCACCTCCTCGCCTCCTTTTATAAGGTGAGGGGTGTCGGTTAACAAATCTAGGTCGGCTCTAGGAAACATCAGGCCAAACTTAAAAACCGGCAAAAACACATAACCAATGTTCGGAATTTGATAACCAGTTAACCATTAACCGTACGAGTACGCAGTGGATATGGATCTAGTTTGGTTCATATAATTAACATACAATAAGTAAACAAATTAAGGAACATGAAAAGTAAATAGAAGACATACCCTTGAAGTTAACATCAAATGGTTATGAAACAAGTGACTAAGTTGTCACCTCTACGAGTGCTCACACAAACACGTTACAAACAAGCACGCCCGGATGCTAGTTCCATACTTCCGGTGTATACACTACAAAAAGTGTAAACCAAACACCTCTAATAAGTCACCTTATACCAATTTTAATAACCAAGGACCGAAAATCAGCCAAGTGGGAAATACTACGGGTTAACGAATTCGGTTGTACCTATTGTACAGTACCACGAAATAGAGATCCACAACCTAGCTCGAATCCGACTATTGTCACACCTTGACAATATGTAAACCAATGTATTAAACCCTCTGGAACAAACTTAGGATCGAATCACAAGTGGTTAAACCCTAAAATAGTTAACCGAATTTGGACAGGGAGTTTTGGAGTTAACCAAAAATCAAGACTGCTTTGATTTGGGATTTGATTTCAGCCTGTTATGTTGATAAGGAGGGGAATAATGAACGACTCTACTGAGTTGTTTAGGGTTGTAAGGTTGTGTATTATGAATCAAGGGATGAGGTATTTATTGCCTCAAAACCCTTAGTCATGATAAAATCAAAAACTTAATTTATGTCAGAATTAGGAAACCTCTTTTTCATCCTTATCACAACTCTCCTTTACCCTTATCTCCAAGAACCAACGAACCTAGACACTCTCTAGAATCTTCATGGCTGGCTACAACACTTAGGCACCCATATGATTCATGTCTTGTCGTTTTAGGTCCTTTGGTTTACAATAGAAACATACGTGAAGTATTAAACGCACTCTAAGTGTCTTAACGTGTGTGTGCCCCCAATAGGCTCACACATTTCTACTCGTATATATTGCTAATCCAACTAACATATTCCAACAGCTCCCACTTGGGAGTTGAAGTAGCAGATTGCCCATATACTAACGACGGAAACGTCTAGCAACACTCATATTCATTTTTAAAACTAGAAATGTCTGAGATCAAGTTTCATAAACATTCTCAATAGCATGGTTATATTTCTCTTGCTATAATCATCCCTTTGTTCAGATACCGTTAAACCATGGATATGGATCCTAACTCATTCCATATAGTTTAACCATTTAGATTCTCATTCTAGAACTTAATACAGATATACCAAATGTAATCAAGAATCATCTTGCATTACCCTTTGGGTGCGGCCATACAATTATTTGGTTAATTCTGGAGAGGCGCCAATGGTATCATACTGCACATCAAGTGAAGGAACAAATTCTTTGTTGAATACAAGTGTTTTGAATGCTGCTTCACATCACTTCCAATAATAGCCTTTATAACTACCATTTTTAGGTTAGCGTTTGACTTAGAATTAAAAAGTGATATCCACACATACCAGAACTTGTTTGTATTCTCAAGTCTAAGGATGACTTAACTAACCATTTTCCAATATTTTACTCATGACTAAGGATCCAAAAGTAAATATTCAGAGGTTGGGGTGTCCAATATGCATCCCTTGTGAATAACATGTGAGTTTGACGAGAACCATCCATATATTCAAAGAATATAACCAACACTCACATTTATCTTTTGTAACAATATTCCCATACTGTTAACCGACAATGGACATGTTTAGAATGATATAATCACTCAAGGATTAAACATGCAAATATAGGATAACAATTATTATATGTATGAATAACAAATACCACGTATCTTTATTCATCAGAAAGTAAAAAATTGTCTTACATCCTAATTATCCAAATACTAAAATAGATATGCATGAGACTAATTAGTAAGTTGAAGTCCAATGTTTCCAACATTCTCAACTCTTTCTATACAAGAAAGCTAAATAATCATCTGAGTAAACTTTCTGAATACTTGTTTGAAATTTTCAAATTTGTGAAGGATTTGAATGATATGATAACTGTCGTATGTATATTTGCATACTATTATAAGTATCATAGTATGGAAATGTGACAATACCTTTTATGAGGTATTTGAAGTCACCAACATACTTATCTCAGATAGTCATCTTTACAGTTTCTTAAAATGTAAAGTATTCTCGTTCTTTAATGTGTATTGCAACAATGCCCTTAGCTGAGCATGCCTAGTTAGCAGATTCATCATAAATGATAAAATCCTACTTCAACTAGAATTAATTATTCTCTAGCATCATGTGTGCACAAACAATGCTATGCCTTATATATTCGTAAACATTTGTTTTAACAGTCATCTAAATCACTCTCAATTAGATAATGTTGTTTTTAGCTCATCTTGCTCTTGTGCAAAAGTAACAACCAGTCACATACACAATATAATATATACATGATGAATCCTTAGTTAAAAACACAAGGTTTCCATCCATGTATTAAATTATTACAAGTGAAATATATCATTTAAGACTTGCTTCAATGATGTATTGTATTATGTTGGACTTAATTTCTGCATATGTTTATTTTCCCAAGTAAAGTTTCATTCCAATCTCAAGGATTAACATCTAGCTTAGATGGAATGATACCTTTAATATGTTACACAACATATGAATTTTAAGGAAATAACCATAGTGCTCCCACTTGATGTCAAGCTCAGGAGTCATCTTCATTTAATAAAAAATCATATTGTAATTAAACTTAAGATCTCAGCTCCTAGATGCATGATCTAATCCACACTTGGATTCTTTTATCTTGTATACTTTATAAAGATTACACTTGGATTCTATTATCTTGTATACATTATAAAGATTATTTTAAACTCATAACCCTTTTTGATTACACACCGTCCTCTCAAAAGGTAATCATTAAGAAAAGAGTTATAAAACTTAATTATCATATCACAAATATAGACTCATAACCCTTTTGATTACACATCGTCCTCGCAAGGTAATCATTAAGGAAAGAGTTATGATCCTTAATTCACCATATTGCAGATTCAAGAAAATCTGTATGACAATTAGTTATCTTTATATAATCAATACGTGTAGAAAAGAAAGATTTAATCATAGTCAATTGTTTGAGTAAGATTAAAAACTCTTGTCATCAGTCGGGCATTAATATGTATATAATCTTGTCCTTATGAGCCTTTTTTCAAAAGAAACTCATTCTCAACTCTCAGTTTAACTGTTTGGTAAAAGATCAATCAAGCTCAAAACTTTGATTACCTTTTAAGGACTACATCTTGTCATTCATAGTTCTAAGATATTTATCAGATTCAAAATGTGATAATTCATCTTATTAGTTAGCAGGCCTATTATAACCCTCTAACTAATATTCCTCAGCAATGATATTAAAATATCAATCAAGTGATGAGGCATCTATGCGGATTTATGAATGAGAACATTTTCATGTTTAACCTTAGTATGACATTCACAAGTGGATTTAGAAGGTAATGTATTTTGTTCTTGAATCACTTCAAGATTTGTAGATGCTCGTATTTTAAGCAACAATGAATTGTTCTTAATTTGGAAACACAAAACACATATTAAGTTCTCATATCTAGTTTCTTAATAATATGCTTCATAAGATTTTAACAAATTTTAGAACTTTAATCAAGACATAATGGGATTCCTTCCAAGAACCCTAATAAGGGTTTGTAGCAAAATCCTAATTCTTGTATCACCCTTTAACCGAAAACCTTAGCAAAGGTTTGTGTTACGTCGAGCTAGGAGGAGCACCAAAACTACAATGCCTTCCCAAAAAAAAACCTAATCAATTTCTTGAATACTACCATCTTTTGATCTATCTTGTTAGGGCCCTAATCTTGTTGATGATCCTTGTGATTATCCTTGATTGGTGTTCCTTATAAGTGGACAATCTTAAGATCTATAGGTTTGAATTTTCGGTTTTGTTTTTAATTCAACAGATTTCGTTTGCATTAAAACCCTTAAATTCGTTCCTTATTTAATCCTTATCTTTTTGGATCTGTTTTAATTCTTTCCTAATCTCTCTTTAATTCCTATTATGAAAGGTGGTTAGATATGTAAGAGTTATATATTTAGTGCCTTAGCATGTGCTAGGGCCTATCCCGTTGTGATTTAGACGTTGATTTCTTGATTTTTTTACTGTTTGTTTGCGTTGGGTTTCTGCGTTTTTAGGGTTTTCGCGTGTTTGTTAATTTGGTTATGGATCAGACTAGAAGCGTGTTGAGGGGGATGAATTATTGCGTGGTATGGCAAATAGGATGA
>BQNB010174561.1:0-13247 GCA_026074375.1 Tanacetum coccineum
ACCAGACCAGATCTATCCTTTGCAGGTCAATCACTAAGTCAGTTCCTATAACAACCAAGAACCACTCATATGAAAGCTCTACTCAAAGTTATCAGATATGTCAAATTGTCAATGGGACAGGGTCTCATCTTTCCTACTAAGAATAATCTTCACCTAACTTCTTATTGTGACAGTGACTGAGCCAGTTGTGCATTTACTAGAAGACCAGGTTATGGTATCTTTCTTGGTTCTAGCCTCATTTCCTAGCAATCTAAGAAACAAACTATGGTCTCTAGGTCATCCACCGAAGCAGAATTCAGAGCACTTGCTGACACTACTTGTGAAGTTACTTGGATACAATGCCTTCTCAAAGAGTTTCAAGTCACTGTCCCTACACCTGTCTCAATGCTATGTGGCAATGCCTCTTCTATAGCTCTTGCATCCAATCCTGTACATCATGCAAGATCCAAGCATATTGAGATAGATTGCCACTTTGTTAGAGATAAAGTTAAAGCTGGTCAAATTCTTACTCAATATGTCTTTAACAAAAATCAGTTGGCAGACATTCTTACTAAATGTTTGAGTAGACCCCTTCATTATAATTGTTTGTCTAAGTTAGGCATGTGTAATCCTTACACACTGCCAACTTGCGAGGGGGATGATGAGACAGTTATTACACCAGGATCCAAACACCCTAATTCTGTCATAAAACGAGATGCCAAACACTCTGTCCAGTCCATACAGAGTAAGAGATCAAGAGGACTTCACAGGATGAGGAGCTTGATGAACAATAGCTTGTATATATATATGTAGTGTAATGTAGTAGCTTAGCTTTAATTCAGTTAGTTAGAGTTAGTTATTGTAGCTATAGATTTCCCGCCATAATGTAGTATTTAAACTCTTGTAACCCTCTTTTTACAATCAATTAATTTAATACAACTTCACACAGTTCTTGTTACTCTCTCAACTTGTATCAAGAAGCCCAATGGGTATCCTTCACCTGAGCTGTTAAGAGTAACGAGGTTAGTCAGAGATGGATATATATTATATAGTCGGACACATTCTATGCTGATAAATTGGCCGTTTTTTAAAAGTATAAAATCTCATTATATATCTGTTGGCAATCTAAAACTATAGGGATACAACTAGCGGACTTGTGCATTTGCATGAACTTGGAATAATTCACAGAGATTTAAAGCCTCACATCATGTTGATACGCAAAGATAGGTCTATTATTACCGCAAAGGTCTCGAATATGGGTATTAGCAAACGTTTACCTGCTGATATGTCTTGTCTAACCAAGAGCGCAACAGGCAAGTCAAGTCTTCTCTACAAATTTCTAAAAAGATATTTGTTTAAAATCCGTTATCATTATGCCAGTTCATTTGTTCCGAGGCTAATATTTCAAACATGTGTAGAAACCTTATTTCTCTTTTATCTTCTATACATGGATCCACAAAATGAAATAGACAAAAAAAACAAATTAAAACCAAAATAATTGGAATGCTAATTATTAAAAGAATTGATTTTTATGCTCTACCACATGTTTCTTTTTATAATATTTTTTTCACCTTTTCAAAAATCATACATGTGTCGTGAATCTTAATCATCTGTATGACATTCACATATAGGTTATGGAAGTTCGGGTTGGCAAGCACCTGAGCAACTTCAAAACGAACGACAAACTCGTGCTATAGATCTGTTCAGTTATTGGTGCGTACTTTTCTTTTGCATCACTGGTGGCCGACACCCGTTTGGTGACACACTTGAGCGTGATGTAAACATTGTTAATGACCGAAAATATCTCTTTTTTGATTGATTACATTCATGAAGCTTTCGATCTTATCACCAATCTCCTACATCGCATCCCAGGTATAACACTTGTTACAATATCTAAAACGCCTTGAACATTAAATCATAGTGTAAGTCATCTCTAAGTAGACTCTGAAATCTGCTCTATTAGTCAAATTACAAAAATAGCATAGTTGAAAGTGCTCTATCTATTAATTTGCGATTAGTTTCTTATTCGTATACTTTTAGTATATGATTGTTAGTTTCAATAAACGAAAACAAACATATTGTTGGGTGGCCTATAAGTTAGTTTTAATAAACGGATGCCGTATATGGTAAAAATGTAAAGTTGGGTGGCCTTCTCATATATTTTCCCAAAATTTAGTTTATACAAAAACTTATAGACAACCCTCTGTGTAATGATAACTAGTGTGTTATAAACTGTTGAGTATAACTTAATTATCAATAGGTGTGTCAAATGGTTCAAAATTTGTTTTGTCTGTCATTATTTCTAATCACCCCATATAAATGTTTTAATGCTAGCTAAAGTTGGCATGAGCCTAAAAATTTGCTGGTTTGTGTTTTATAGATCTCTTTGAAGTGACATTTTTTTTAAAATGAACCGATATTTTAAAAAAAATAGTCGAATCCAGTTTCTATACTTATTTTATTACAACATTGGCCATTAATTTTAAAAGTTGGACAAAATAGTGTTGGCAGGTTGCCACAGCTAGATTGAACTGTCCCAAACCCTCAACTCGCCTATTTTGCCACATCTTATGCTATCTATCTTAGAAAATAGGTATGAAATTGCTTGATATACTTATGCATTAATTAATGTTGTCCAGACCAACAACCGTAGAGGTTTATCATCACCCACTGTTTTAGAATCTGGAGTTCCGTCTTGTAGGACAGGATCATAGCCAAGCCAATTACGTTTCAGAACATGGTTGTGATTTACCATGGTGTGTTTGTGTAGACAATACAAAGAAACAGTAAAACTGAATAACTTTGGGGACAAAATTTTGCAAACAATGGACTTTTATTTATATTGGAATTGAATGAATGTTTGCAGACACTAGGATTACATATTTATACCAATCTAAAAAGGCATGGCAGTTACACATGAACCATTGTGATGTTTCACATATAACTGTCTATAACTTCCAACTAACTTAACTACCAATAACTGCCAATACATGGGTGTTTGGGTTAACTGTTTTTGACCCATTTTCCAACCCATGATCAATTAACATAACTCGACCAATAAACTTAAACTAAAATACTATGTACAAATAACACTTAGGCATATAATGACATTAGCAGGCCAACACGTCTCTCATTTCTTCGAGACGCCAGTGATTATGTAGACTTCGAAGATCGTGTGCCTGATTCTAGTGTATTGAAAGCTCTAGAAAGCATTGGTACAGTTGTTTTAGGTGGTAAATAGGACGAAAAGTTAGATAAGATCCTCCTCAAAGATGTCACCCAGTACATAAAATACAAGTATGATAGCATACGTGACTTGTTGCGTCTCATTAGAAACAAATCTAATCACTACAGGGAACTCTCAGAAGAAGTCCAGGAAGTGTTAGGATCACTTCCTACAGGATTTGAGAGCTATTTCAGTAGCTGGTTTCCAAACCTTCTTATGGAAGTGTACAAAGTACTAAAACCATTTTGTGAGGAAGAAGAAGTATTTCACAAGTATTACGAACAAGGTTGGTGTTAAACTTTAATGTGTAGTATATTGATCATACTAGTTTTGATCAAAACTGTAAGGTTGGTGTATACATGAAATGGCTTACAAATTGTATCAAATACCATATTTATGTTGCTCCATATCTTTGTTTATATTCATGTTTTGTTTATGGCAAAAATGCAACGGTGTATTGCACAGTTTCTTTTTCTATTTGCTTGTCAATTATTAGTTGAAATTTTTTGCTTAATTATAGGGCAAACATGAAAGGATATGATTATGTTATTAATTTTTCCTATTTGGCTTCCCCTCCACACTTAAGTTGAGCATTGCCCTCAATTTTCCCTATTTTCATTATTATCAGTTCTCACATTAAGGGCAATGCTCAACTTAAGTGTGAAGGGAAGCCAAATAGAAAAAATTAATAGCATAATCATATCTCTTTATGTTTGCCCTGTAATTAAGCAAAAAATTCCAACTTATAATTTCATGAAATCTAAAAATATATATGAATTTTCTTTTCAAAAAAAAATTATTTACTTAGTAAGGCAAATCCAACTGGATTGACACTATAACTAGCACAAAACAGTCCACTAAATTGTGAGAATTTAAGCCTTTTAAGAATTCAGCTACCCACCTTTGGTACCTAAGATAATTGATACCTTTAGCTTGTTCGAGTTAAGGTTTAAATGCAATTATGAGTGTCTCATCCGTCGTTACGGTTGTGTACTTGTAGTTTGTTACCTTTTCTGAAGCATTTGTATTGGTTGAAATTATATATGAGTGAGCTGATAATTTAGTAGTTTCAGAACTTGTGCTTAATCATTATTTACTAGAACGCAGTGAGGTTAAATTATAGACAAATCATATGATAAGAGGTAAAATAAATCCCATGTAACACCGATACTGCAGCACTCCCTTTTAGTGCTATCTCAATGAAGAAGTTCCGTGCATGCCTTAGTAATGTTTGGTATAAAAAAAGAGAAATAAAGATCGAAAGTATAAGGCAAAAGTTTGGCACGAAGAACAAAGTATATAAAGGAACAAGTATATGTTACTCAACCTCATCCAGTATCAAGTTTTGCCTTTTTGAGATTCTGTCTAGGTGCTCACGCCGCAACGGGCATGTTTTTGTGTCTTATACAAGCCTATGGTAGCTATCTGAATTATGTGTCTGACAAAATCTAAGTGGTATATGCCTAGCTGCCTTTCGATACCTATGTGTATTCTAAAGGATATTAAAATCATTAAAAGATTAATAAGGATGTCAATAATTAATTATTACCCTCTTTCTGCACAAAGAGGTATGGTGTGACTCCCTCTGTCTTTAATCTCTATTTTGCTGCACATTAATTTTCAAGCAATTTTTTAAGAGGCTAAATTTATAACAAAATCCAAAGCATGTAAGACTTGTATGTAGAATAAAAAGAACTTACGTCTCGCCATCTTCATGCAGATACAAATTCTCAGTCTCTCTAACTTCTCGCCTATAGAATTCCTTAATCGCTCTCTTTTCCTGCAATTGTTTTCTAAAGTTTAAAAAGGAGAACCAATTATAAACTAGGTACAAGTTGTAGAATAAAAGACAACAAAATACACATTTTTACCTCTTCGTCAGCCTTAACAAATTTCCTTCTCTTTGTCGGCACATGTGGGCACTCTCCTTCAGCAACCTTAGAAAAGTATATATATATATATATATATAAGGCTCAACTACGATCAATGTTCAATTTACATATCTAAAAAAATAGAACAATCTGAAAAATAACTCTCTTTATATTATAAAGCATTTAAGTTGCTGACTCAAACAATTTTGAGGTCAAGACATTAGCCAATCATAAATCTCCATTTGAAAGAAAAGAAAATATCAAGTGTTTGAATTCCTTATTTTGTTCATATAGCGGGGAGGGGGGGGGAGTTTGGCATTGCTTACTTTTTCTGTTTTCACAATTTTGATATTCAAACACTCTATGCTACAACATACCCAATCTCGCCAGGGCGGGTATAGGGTAGGTAGAATGTAGACAAATCTAACCCCTACCTCAGGGTAAACCCGAAAGTAGGGAGACTGCTTCCGGGAAAACCTCTTGCAAGTAAAAGTGTGTTGGTGAAAGGACTCAAAACAAATATGTGCCGTGTGAGGGTGATAATAGCAAGGAAAAGTAGACCATAAGAGAGGCTGCTTAACGCCTAAAGCCTAAAGGGAATTAGAAATAAAAATAAAAACAATGTAAATAAAATAAAATTGTGTAGTGTACAATTACAATGCGGGCTAGTATTGTATCAAAAGAAAGGATTGTAAAGTAAAACCAACCTCGGCACTCCATATTTTAATACTCTTGTTATTCTTTGGTTGGCTTGGTCTCCCAGTAAGAACATATATAGGAGATACAAGGCTAGGCCCTTGCAGAGAATTTGTTGTTATGATTACAAAAGAAACTCGTCGTCGTCTTTTTAGGTGAATAGCAATCAAGCATATTCATATAATGTATAACCTCGTAATTAATGTCGCAATCATTAGACAATAGTTCTTATGAGTCCTGAACATTCTAGCTTCTCATTACCCATATGTCAGAGGAGGGGTCATTGTCATTGTGAATATCAAGAGGAAATATGCATAGGTGGTCTTCCAACATATCGGGTGTGGTGAAAGAAGAATCATATCTTTTGTCATTTGGTTCAGGGAAGACTGTAAATTCCTCTCGGGATAAATCAAAAGAGAGGATGACTTTATAGGCATTATGAAACACATACCAATGAAGTGCCACATTGTAAAAAATACCAGGCTTGTTATGACAAAACAAAAAATCGAATTGTCCAATAAGTTTCCAAGTGTTTGATTTCAAGGACAAGGAGTGACTCGTCAAAATATTTCTGGATAGCCATAACAACCTTGTAATCATCTGAGTATGAATCATAACCAAAACTCAAAGTCAACAAACGACTAACCTTTACAGGAAGTAAGTGTGCTATTGGCAGTTTTGTAACCTCTCTAGTCCAAGGATTGAATAGCACAGTTAGAGCATCTAATCGAATACGAAAGAAGCAAACAAGGCCATTGGAAGAACCAACAACCTTCCATAAATTATACTCATACAAGCTCTCATTATATTTTTTGTCGACTGCTTTCGAGTACTTGATGAGGCTAAGGCGGGTGGTTTCACCGTGTTTTTGTATTGTTTTTCTTTTCCCTATGTTTGAGGGGAAAAAAACATGGAAAAGGTTAACAACTGGAATAATAAAAACACTTATAGCATTATGTTTTCTAACGTGAATGAACTTGTTTGTTTTTTAAATAATACATTACCCATGGTTGTTCGTCCTGTTTTGGTAGTTGCACCATTATTAGGAGCAGCTGTTGCTTTTCCTTTGAGATTGGCAGTTATTCTCTTCGATATGCATGCTGCTCCTAATTCCATTAAGTTATTTCAATTGGAGTTAACCACTAAAGATGTAATCCTTTCTTATAGGAATTAACTTGGTTCTTTTTAAATTATCTCATTACATGTAATTTTGCAACCTAGTTCGGGAGGTGCCACATTACGTGCATCAGCAATTGCTTTTCCTTTGAGATTGGTCAGCCTTTTTCCAGGCATGGATGATGTTGCTAAACCCATAGATTCATTTCAACAATAGGTACTTTACTTGTTAATGAGTATTGTTCATAAAGCAGGAGTAACATAAAAAAGAAGTGTTAGTGTATGGTTACGTGTGTCTGCATTGCAAATGTCTGTCAGTTTTAGTCAACAAACACTTTGGACATTCCCATCCCTTTGAATAAACGTATTTGAATTGATAGTGATGGCTGGATGAAGTATGTTGGAGAGGCACAGTTTGTCACCATGGTTGTTTCCTGGAAACATAACATAAAAGATCATTTGGTTGTTGTCATATAAGTTGTTTGCAGTTATGAGAAGATGATAAATGTAATCTACCTGAATTCATAGTTCACTGCACAATGTAATTGCACGTGGGGTCCTATAAGTGCAGCAAGATTAGGTGAGAAATTTAAAATGTTAGTAGATCGCGTTTACAAAACCTGTGTGAGTTCCCAAGCAGGTGGATGGGAAATGAATGTGTGGTGTTGAAAATGGAACATGAACTATACTATAGCTGTAACTGAAGTTAGAAAAGGCAAACAGTTAGAGAATTTCTAGAGTTTTAGTTAATTCTCATTAGTATCTTTAAGTCCTATCAGTTTTTTTCCCAAAGGACTTTTGAGTTTCTAGGAGTGGTTATTTAATTTGTAGTTCGGGTATAGCTTTCCTTATTATAGACACATCTACACCCCTTCATTTAAGACTTTAAACATGGCTGCTCTTTATATATTGGATAAGTTAAGTGAGGCTGCCAGTTCTGCTATTCTTGAAGATAAGATAAAGGTTGTATTTACTCGAGCTCGAGAGTCTGATCAGGCTTTTATTGATGTTCCGTGTGACCTTTATTCTGCTCTTAGGGTGAGCATAACGAAGGATCGACGGTTGATATCTGAACTGCAGGCCCTTGGCCAGCGAGCAGACACACTGAAGCCTTTAGAGTACATGAGGAAGATGGTGGCACGTAACTCTGCAAAGGTTGGTGTTTTGGAACAATTATTGGCTGGTGCTCATGTTGGAGTGCGTTTGAAGGCTGGTTATGCAACTGAGATGGACGAAACAGGGTAGAGTCTCATTAGTTGTGGTGTTACGTTATGTTTATCAATAAATAAGACTCTCATCTTGAGATGTTATGATGTTAGCATATGATATGATGATGTAATGGTTTATACCGAATCAATGAATACATCCTACTATTGTCTTTACATTTAGTTATGGTTCATATATAAAAATAATAATTATCTCAAATATTAGACGCATATGAATATCAAATCAATTGTTTGCATTGACTCTATAAACAAACACAGCCTGACACATTATTAAAACCATCAGGTCAACATTGGAAGATGATGCAGGGAAAAGGATTGCAATTACATTCCTTGCTATATGAGTATTAGATCTTCGTATCATCAATGCAAATAAATCAACAAATCAAAGAATAAGTTGATCATAATAAGTACATGTGGTTAAAGAAGGAGATTAGCAGGAAAGCTACCAAAATTAGCATTAAGGTACAACCTCATCCCCTTTATTCAGATTATCTTAAGAATATCGGTGGGATATATATAGTTTTCCAATTAGTAGCCAGCACATTAGTAGGCGCTAACCGACAGAATTGGTTTGTTAAATTGCATGTTTTAAAGAACGCCAAAAGTGAAGCTAAGTTCATTGTTGTGAATTTGGATAGTATTAAGGTACCACCTCATCTATTTTTTTTAGAGTTGTGTAAGTGTATGCGGATGATTACTTGGATTAATGTTGGAACACCATTCTTGCCATATTGGTACCCTGCATATAATTGATACCACTTTTTATTGCACCCATATCTCTTATCTTTAGTAACCTTTAAGACAATGTTTCGCATCGGCTGTTTAGTTGGCAGTTTTTAGAATACTTACCCTCATGTTAATCCATAGGTATAGTTTGAAACATAAATGTGCCACAATGTTCTGCTAAACTTGTTCATAATATGGACATTGAATTTTCACTGATAATACAACTGTAGCTGTGAATACTTAGGACTGTTATTCCTTGCATTTCATTGTGCTTGTTCGAGCAGATTGATTATATAAGATTGATTAACATGTGAGCATGAAATAACTTTGAGACAAAGTGGGATGATTACATAGGAGGTTAAATTTAAGAATCAGTTTATTTGTTTAAAATTATTCCACATGATAGAAACATCTGCAAATTTGCTAATGTGAAGCATGCCTGCCCAAACAACGGGGCTAACAGATGGTGCCTATTTATTTAAAACCCTAATAACATTAATCTTGGTGGTGGTTGGGACCCTACCCGCTGCCTTTATTGCTGATCCATACTGCCTAAATTTTTGAAAGTCATTCCGAGCCATCCAACACCAACCTAAAATAATCACACATGCAGGGTATAGTTTTAGAGTTGAGTAAATGTAAAACCGTTGGTATAGGATATAAGCCTAGCATACCTTCTCCTTTTCCCCGTTTAAGATGAACAGCCCACGTCGCTCCCTTTTGTCTTACTATCTGTTATAAATGATTCCTCCCCATCATAATCGTGGCGCTCCTTACTAATAGAACTAATGAATACATGACAAATTAGTAATGGCAACATAAGTCATCAAAGGCTACTGTTAAGTTTTAGGTGGTAATTTAAGAGAAGTAAATTAGAACTTGCAAACCTACGTGATTTCTTGGGTTCACTCGGCTTTGATGGAGTGGACACTGATGGGGTTGTAGTCAAGGGCACGAATACACCGGTCTTGGGGTCGCCAACTCCAGCCAATGTTCCGGAGCTCCCACTTTCATCCAGTTCCTCCTCTAAGACCACCCTCCAACACGTGAAGCTATCATAATTTGTATGTTTATAATACGAATTAGACTTGAGCTCCAAAGTGTGGAGTGTGCCCACAATGTTTGCTAATGCTGAAGGGAAGCCCATCTCCTCTTCATCCTATAACCTAAAATCAGTAGCCATAAGTGTAAACATGTGTTGACTGTAGAAAGTATACCTATTCATCTGATCCTACAATTAAACCCGCCGAGCATTTCACCACAGCCCTTGCTATCTCGTCAAACATGACAACAACCATCTGGGCAGTGTTATCCGAAACCTCGAGCTCAAGCCTATATCTGCAGTTGGGAAAGTGGATATGCATAAGAAGTGGATAATTAGGAATAAGTTTAGTTAGGTCACCATGGAAAATAGTGCAAACCCACCTAAGTACAGGGTAGTCTACAGAACTGTGGCATGAGTCACACCAAAAGCGGCCATGCTTGCAGTCAAGATTGCCCTTCTTACATTTCTCACCACCACATGATGGGTAATTCCACCCCCTCTTCGTTCTGATCTTGTCAATCCTCACGACATAATGGAAGGTTGCCTGGAAACACGTGTGGTGTATCAATACAATCTAATAAATTTACACAATCATAAGGGGTTATTAGGAGGCAGACAACTCATATCATATTTTCGATTACGTGCCCACATAAGCAAGTTTTCAAGAGTTTCAGCCTTTGCACCTATGCTATCTGCCGGTAACAATTCTTTAGCTAGCTCAATACCACTACAATAGGAAAAATAGCACCGGTTCAATCCTTTAACAATTTAAGAATAGGACTCCAGGATTAGGACACGCTTACCTATCATCACTCTTAAACTGTTTCAAAACAAGGATCTGTTCGTCATCAACAATCATGGTCGATGATGTGCTAGAGAGATACAGCCTATCTGCTAGTTGCGATGCATGCCGTAAGAAATAAATGACCGAATACAAAGTAAGGGTTATTTTAAACAGTAGGAAACTGATAGACAGAATAAGGCTTACTATTGTAAAGCTTCACAGACAAGGCTGTCAAAACAATTGGGTAAAGTCCAACATGGCGGGTGTGTTTCTCAATCAACATCTCGCCAAGCCCACCCCATAGCGTTACTCTCATGGAATGGCCCCTGTTTAGAAAATGGAAGCGATTGACATAATGTTAGTTCTAAAGAAATGTAACTACAATAGTTGCAAAATAAACGGGCATAACCTGTTGTTAGCGAGATGGAAATCTAGGGTCTTTGCGCCACTCCTGGTGGTAGTAGTCCTGCCAACGTTTGTAACGTACCTAACAGCATCTGTAGATAGTGTATGTATATGAAGCACTGTCACCAAAGTGCATTGTGTTGCATATTCTAGTTAATGAACCTATTTAAAGCCTTAGTGATTAAATATTTGTTGTTTATGGGTTTAAGGGAATCAAACTCCACTAATTGGAAAGGGTAATGTGCGAAACCATCTGGCCTCACAGTAGACATGCAAACAATTGTATCCCCATCCATCTCTACAATAAAGTGGGAAAATCTCAACACACGGAAATCATCCTTATTTGGCTGCACGGTAAAGTTTTTCATGGAGTAAATGGCCCCCTCTTTCAACCGGAGGAAATTATGAGCAATGTTTCCACGTGTTGTACAATGCATCAAATTACCCTGCATTCATGTTTTGCTAGTATTCAATCCAAACATGACATATGCCAAACTGTATGGAACATCAGGAAACAGGAAGACAAACCTTCTCATCAGAAACTATGAAGTCCGTACTAAGATACCGGCCTGTAGCGGAATTGACATCCCACATCCTGAAAATCATGATCACAATTATACCTGTCACCCTAAGTTCTAGTTGGTCCAGCATCAACGGCTCCGAGTTCGATGTAGTAGAGATCGACATATTCACAGAGGTATGAGATGTACAGCCTCAGAAGTTAATAGCAGTGATAGATGGCTAATGAGATGATCTACAGGTAAGTTATAAAGCGTCTCATTTAATCCCATATAACTGGCTATAATTAAAACCCTGCAGGCCATTCATTGTAGTGTAAATAGGTAATTGAATGACAATTAAGAAAATCAGTGGCTGTATGAATTCTCAAACGGTTTTCATACATAACCCTATAACTTTTCATGCCTCAAACCTGGTTTAATCTTGCTGTTCATTCAATGCTCTGTATCATTAATACTGGCAATTCAATTCCCCAAACTTAGTCTTATATAGTATAAGATAAGATATTGCATTAAAATGGGACTTAATTTAGTCAATGTAAAATAACAAACCATGACTTATATAAAGAAAACATTTTAACTTGTATTTAAAGTTTAATGTATTCTATCTTTGGAAACTTATAAAGGTGATAACTCATTTTGATTTTGTTTATAAATGTATTTGAAATAATCCCATCAATCAAGCTTTTCTTTCATTACTTATCCCACTAATTGCCAAAAATAAACTTTTTCTTGATTTCCATTTTACAATAATTGCTATGTATATACATACTGCCTCTTTTTTGTGACTTGCGCTTATAAAACCATTGATACAGAAAAAACGTATGTATCAAACTTTCTCCATAGGTTGGTTGAAAGCGAAGTATAGAGCATTATTCCTCAGCCAGAAAATTAAACATAATAACAAATTATCCATCAATACTTCCCCAACTTTTTAGATGTAAACATATGGCGATTTGGTCCATATTCTTAGGACTTGGATGCAATCGCTTCTGTACAAACAAAGGTGATCAATATTGAAATGATCATCATGGACGAACATGCATGTATTCACTAATCTTGTACTACGTATTCGAAAGCGTGTTTTACATTGTCATTAAATACATGTTTTGTTTTTGTCGTAGCACTTACTAATTTGTCTTTGGATGGTATATTTCAGTTTAAATAGATTTAAGCAATAATTCGGAAGGCTTTGGTCTCGGGTTTTAAGCACCAGTTGGATGAAGGTAAAGTTGTTGCTTTGCAATGGTCTTGGTGAGATCCAACATTCTGTATCAAAAGTAAAGGCAACCCAATGCGGGTTACCTTCAATAAAAGGACATGGGTTAAGAGGATAGATGATTTTGTTGGTTCAGCTTAGGTCTTCGGTTTCAAACCGTGTAAGAAAATATTTGAGTATAAAAATGAAGTAAATGGTCAATACAGTGAGTTGTATGCATTTTCAATTTCACGTATTCTACGTCATCATAATAGATTATGTACATGTAACACGTAATTTGGTCTTTGTAGATGTAATTGAGCAAGTTGTCGAGTCTCGAGAGTTATACTACTCTCCTACAAGTGATAAAAAAGGGAAAAAACATCTATTCTTTTTGGACTCTGAGTAAGTATGTGTTATTTGAACCATATATTAGAGATTTTCAATTGATTTTAGA
>BQNB010174562.1:0-13247 GCA_026074375.1 Tanacetum coccineum
CCAACGTCCCCACTCTAAGGGATGCCCGTGTTTCTCCTCCTGTTGCAAAGGAGTCGACTGTGACACCTGTTTCTAAATCCTTGGAGCTATCGGCTAATTTTGATATTACTGCTTCCGTTGTTGCTTCTGAGCATAATGAGGAGATGGTAAGTGTTGAGGTTGACGGGTCGGACCCAAAGATGACCGATGATACTATAACTGCTAAGTCCGGACATGCTTTGTGCTGGGTATGTCTGTCATTTTTGATGATGTTATGGAGTTGGCGGGTGTAGGGTCGGGGTGTGTTTCCTCCGGCCTTAATGATGTTGTGGTTGCCCTCTCTGCCGGTGAGAAAGGTACTGGTTTAACTCCTTCCTCTGTTGCTGGTGAAGAGGCTGTTGTTAACCCTTCTGGGTTTAGACTTAGTTTTTCCCTTTTTTTCTCTTTTGTCCCTCTTTTTTTGTAAGTCTATTTTCTGTTAAGGGAGGGGCGCATGGTATGACAGAGAACACTTGTTGCTCCGAGCTTGAGGCAAACTGATTGTAGATGTGTTGTTGTCCATCCAGCGAATCCTGAGTCATGCCACCTGCCTTAAGCCGAATGGCTTCCCCCCAGGATCTGTAGTGTAGCTGGTCAAGCCTCCGTATGTTTAAGGGGCTACATATTGATTTTCGAAGCAGACATCATACTAGCATGCCTAGCCCTTGAACTTGCCTGGTTACTAGCTCGTTAAGTATTGTTTTATTTTCTTTGTGTAACCACCGACTATGTTCGGTTGATTGTGTTGCCGATTTCGTACGGTCTTGTAATAGGTACTTTGTAATATAATTTCCCTTTTAGTATAATCCGCTCTTTTGTATGCCGATTTGTTTCTCATAGCCTGTTTGTAATGTTTATACGTTTGTCTCTAGCACTTTAGCATTGGTTTATGCCCCAAAACACCTTATGTTTTCTCCTATTATATGTTTTTTGTATGATCCTAACAATAACATCCAGACCACCTCATATACTGGAGCAAATGTTTATTAGCTATGTTCGTACACATTACAGGTTTCTTGTGTTTCTTCCCTCATTAGTTGGTATATGTTCTCTCCACGACGTTGTTGTTCATCGGAGTCTTTTGCTCAGAAGGAGGTGATCACTATGTCTCCTCCTCCGGCCTCATGCTAAAGTTTTTGTGTTTTAACTTTGCCTTCCCATATGTGTTTCGTGCTTATGGGGTAAGTGTGTTCCTTTATTAATATCCAGAGGTAGCGAGCCATCCGGAGCTTATCATGCCTCGTGTTTGCATCATTGTTACTTATCCAACAGAATTTAACTTTTTAAAGTAAAAATCAAATAATTTGATATATAAAAAATAGAAGGGCCCTCCGAGGTGAGCTGACACTTTGAAAATGGCTACCTCGGATGGGTTACATAGTGCTATTAGACATATGCCACTATTACAAGTTCATTCAGTTACTCCCACTAGCTTCACGATTGTAATTTGGTTCTGCTCTTGGCACATTACTTGCCGCTTTCCCTTTCTTGCTGCTTCTTGCCTCTTCTACCGATGGTCTTGTTTTGATACCTACCGAAACTTCCTGGTTAAAGAATTCCAGCTTTATAGTTGCCAATCCTGTTAACACTTCTGCTTTAAGTTTAGAATTTTTGGGAGGTGTGTGATTCGGAACCTATGGAATGGGGCTGTTGCATCCAAAATTTCTTCTTTGTACTTTCTCTCCTGTTCCATTGCTGGTGTGTGGCTTTCTTCGACCCGAGCAACCAATGTTAATGAATCAATGAAGACGTGCAAGTCTTTCATACCTTGATTAGTATAGGCGGCTAGCCCTGCCAATAATGCCTCATAATCCATGACATGGTTGGATGCATTAAACTTTAAACGAATGGCATACGAATGCATTTTTTCCTCGGGGCTAACTAGGATAATTCCTACACCCAAACCTTCTTTAATTGTTTCTTTTCCTAAATACAACCACCAAGCCCTTGGTGTTGGGGTTGATTTTTCATGAAGCTTCTTGCTTATGGTGAATGTTTCTCCTTTGTTTGCATCTGGTGTTCTCTCTACTTGCTCTCCTTGACTGAAGAACTTCTTCATTACTAACCCTTCAGTTTCCTTTCTTAGGATATACGAGATGTCATATGTATGTATTTCAGTGGCCCATTTTGCTAATCGTTCTTCTTTTCTGGAGAGTTTCAGTATTTCTTCTATTGGTCCATCGGTTACCACTTTAACCTTATGCTTTCTAAAGATTATTCTCAAAGATCTTGTTGTGTGAATTAGTGCTTGTACCCTTTTTTCGTTGGGGTGTAGCATATCTCCATTCCTTGTATAGGTCGGCTCATATAGGAAACAAGTATCTGGATTCCTTCCCTCTCTATGAGTAGTACAAAACTTACTGTATCCTTTCTTTGTCGTAGACATAACATTAGAGTCTCTCCTTCTTTGGGAATGGCCAATGTTTGCAACTTGCCTAATTTCCTTTTTATCCTTCGGAGAGCTTCTTCAGCTTCATTCGTTAATCCAAATTCTTTTGTTGTCTCCATCCTCGTCCAGGCCTCACGTATGGGGTGCTTCAGCTCTGCAAGCTTTGGGATGAACTTGCTAATGGTTGTTAGTTGTAGGAATAAGCTTTGTATTTGATTTGGACTTCTTGGGGTGGGGCTTAGGATGATTGCCTGTATTCTTTTAGGGTCTGCTCTTAGTCCTTCTTCTGTTATCATATGGCCAAGGAACTTTCCCTCCTTCACTCTGAACGAAGACATGATCGGATCAATCTTGATGTTTACTCTTTTCAATTTTCCCAGCGTTTCTTTAACGTCTTGAATTAGGTTATGCACACTTTTTCTTTTTATTACTACTTCCTCCAAGTGTAATTCCACGTTTCGTCCTCTTTGATCGGCTAAGACCTTTTCCATCATCCTCTAAAGTGTAGAAGCGGAGTTTTTTAATTCTTTCGGCATATGGGTGAAACAATATACTCCTTCTTCCGTATGAAACCCAGTCTTTTCTTCGTCATCCTCTGCCATTCTTATTTGGCTGTATTCTTTCAGAAGTCGGAGGAAACATTTGTACGAATATCCCATTAAAGATGTTAGCCTTCCCCTTCCTCCAGAAAGGGATACATTTTCCTTGGAACAGGCTTTGTTAAGACTAGAGTAATCCATTTGTACTTTCCAGGTTCCATTTTCTAGTTTGATTGGTATCGCATTGGTGATCCACTTGGGGTGTCGAACCTTTCTAATTAGTCCTTTCCCTAATCATCAGAGCACCTTTTCTTTCAGTGCTAGTCCTCCTTCAGGTGCCATGGGTCATCTCTTATGAACCACGGGTTCAGCAAGGGGATATATTTTTAATTGATGCTTCATGACAAATCACGGAACGACTGTACTTTCTGATCCGGCCCATGCGAATACCTCTATATTTTCCCCGTAGAATGTCTGCTAGTAACTGGTTGCAATTGGTTGTCAACGTGGCTCCCATCGTCACATACTGGTCCGGACGTTGATGGTGAATACTTCCTCTATGTCATCTTTGCTTCGTGTTTTTTCAAGCGACACCGGACTTGATCTAGGCCCTCTTCCGGAGTTACTTCTTGCTCTCAAGATTGCTTGTTCCCTTATCCTGGACATTTGCTCTTCACGTTGACGCCACTGCACCTCCTTCCATGATCCTTGTACCCTTTCCAGGTTCTTGCATTCTCGCAGAGTCTCTCTACTAGTTTCCACTGTTACAACTCCTTGGTCAGTGGGGAATTTGATCAAAGAGTGGATGGTGGAACCTACTGCTCCGAGGCTTCCCATTTTGGTCCTTCCTATTACGACGTTGTATGACGAATAACATTTTATTATTGCAAACTCCATCAACACCGTCGTACTTCTTCCTTCCTTTCCCATAGTTACTCGAAGTCTTATTAACCCCAGGGGGTGATATGTTTCTCTTGAAAAACCTATCATCGGAGCCTTGCATCTTTTGAGCCTTGACCGGATGTTGACATCAAGGTTTCTGAAGCAGTGTTCATACATGATTTCTGACGAACTTCCACCACTAACAAAGATCCTTTGGACTTGATTTCCTTCTATAATTCCTTCTAATATGATGGGTTCGTCCGTCAATTGACTCCGGAGGATTTTCGGGAAGGTGAGTACGCTCATTAGATCGGACCTTCCTTCTTCGAAAGGTCTCTTGCGGTTTCCTTCTTCCCTTATCATGTTTATGACCTTCATACCGTTCCTTCCCTGGTTCCCATTCTGTTGGTTATTCCGGCGGATGTCCTTCACTAGATGAGCCAATTTCCCCGAGGCCACGACTTCCTCTATTTGCTTCTTTAACTGATAGCAGTCATTAGTGTTGTGACCTCTGTCCCCGTCGTAGTCACATAATTTATTTAAGTTTTGCTTTTCGGGAGTTTTGATCAAAGGCGGTGGTTCTGGGAAGCTCACACTTTCCATGGCGAGGATCTCTTTCGGAGTCTTGATAAGCGGGGTAAAAGTATCTGTTCTGGGATAAGGAGTGTATACCCCCATATTCCTTTGTGTTTCTCTTGGGCCACCCCTATTTCTAGCTTTTTCGGGTACTCTGGACCATGCCAGACGAACGTACCCTTTGTCCCCTTGAGAAGGATGAACCATTTCTGCTGACCCAACGGCCACTTCTCCCCTAATGAATGCCATGACTCTTTCGAACATTTCATCCACTGTCTTGGGTATCTTGTCATTGAGCTTATTAGCGAGTTCCGAATGACCATGACCATGCATAAAAGCTAAGATGCGTAAGACCGGAGAACCCCCTTTATGTGTGAGCTATCAAAATTGAACCGGTCCATGAAAGCTTGCAAGCCTTCATTATGCCTCCTCATGATGCCGTGAATTTCTGTCGGGTCTTTAGCATATCTTTTTTATTGTGAAAATTCTTCCAAGAATTTCTGGCTTAATTCCTCAAAACTGTCCACACTTTTAGGGTCCAGGTTGTCAAACCAGTTCTGTGCCACTCCTCCTAGGGTTTGGCGAAACATTTTGCACCAACCAGGCATCGGCCATTCCTCTTGCTCGGCCGCCGTTGAGAAGATACCTAAATGATCCTCTGGATCCTTGTTTCCTTCGTATACCCTGATGTTCCGAGAGAGTTTTGCCCTCCTATGATATTTGAAATGAGTGATACTTTGGGTAAAAGGAGTGGGTTTGGGCCTTTTGTAGGGTGAATTCAGGTCTTCATAAGCGTCTTCCGAACCTTCCTCATGTTCGGAGTCAGAGCTTATCTCTTGGTGTCTGGACCTTTTTCCTCTGGATTTGGACCTTTCCCTTCTTGCTTTCTCCTTAATTATGCTTCGGTCCTCTATCACACCCCGTCAAGGCGGAAACACGAGGCGTAACATCATGGATATCATCACAACACAATGCTGTCAACAATAGAGAATCACTACATGCATAACTAGAAATAAAAGACACAATGTGTCATGACAATACCGAAAACAAAAGAATGGCATCTTGCATTAATGAAAAGGGGTCTCATCAATACAAGACAATGTCTCACAAACCTAAATAAAACATTCAAGAATTCATGCAAACAAAATACGAAACGAATCAAATGGGAACTTCTAATGCAGCCTAATGGTCCCTCTAGCCACTTTTATTAACTTCAGTATCTTCATAACGCTCACCTGAAAATGATGCTTAAACGTCAACACAATGGTTGGTGAGAGTCATAGGTTTTACGACACCAATACAAGATTTAAATAAATTACTATGATTATAAAAAAACAAAACAAAGCAGGACAAATAAGCTAGCTATTATACATGCTAGCATTCTTGAAACAAAGTATCACAATTGAGATGGAACGTATCCCCCGGTCCAATGCAACAAACATAGTCATGGAGAGGAATGATGTAACCAATTCCAGACTCTTGGTACCGTATCCATACAATATCACAAGGAGTTGATCACCTCTAAGGATCTTACCCACAAAGTAGGCAAAGAACTTTGCAACAACATACACATGCAACACATAACATATAATAGCAACTTAAAGTCCATGAGTAACTTGAAACACATAATCATAGTAATCAAAACATACTTTGCATCATTTCCATCCCAAGAAAACATAGTAAAAATGGGACAATGAAACTCACCTGGATATTCAAACGCAGCTTCCAAATCTCTACACGCAACTATACAAATAAATAAACACGGTTACACGCGACCAAGCTAAAAGCTCTAGTCTATGTAACACACATATGATGGATGTCTAAGGGTTTAGTTAACCATCATGGGTCACCCCGACACCATGCCCAACCTTAACCATCTTACTAACACTTTACACTAACTACCTACAATTAATTCAGAATTACAGAATTTGAGTGTCTCTTTACATATCCAAAACCTTTACTTAATGACCTTTATAAATTATACCAAAAATCATCCATGTTTATTTATGAGTATATTAACTACCTTGTGATTCCCAAGTATTATTTACATGTGTAACTATCTCAAATAAAATTAAACTTCAAAACTGTCCTAATTCGGATCTGATTGCACACCAAAATATATCACTCTAACTATCATACTTAGACATGCTTTCAGAGGCAAATTTCTACAGGATTATCCATAGACATATGGAACTTAACTAATATAGAAGGGCTAAGCTTAATTCCACTTTTAAGTATAGGTTTTACCCTCACAAACATGACCTAAATCTGACCCGTATTTACTATTTTGACAACTTTTAGTGTAACCAACATTTGAATGACTTCCCGACCTTAAAAACTTTCGAGGCTGGATTTTCTGGAAAGTAGACTCTTTTGGCTTATTCATAGGCTCAAGAAATATATCAAAACATGTTTTTATCATCTAGATATCAGTCGTTGAACACGACCCAAAATTCTGCTCAACCTTAAATCAAGTTTTAACTCAAATCTAACCTAACCAATAGCATAATCATAACCCTAATCAAGCCCTAATCATTCTATCATCATTAAATATCGTTAATATTCTGAATTTTATGAAACCCTAATTTATCCATCACTTTGTTGTTACATGAATTAAAAGAAAGTTAAATAATTAAAGTTTTTAAACATACATTGATCCTTAGTTCTTGAACCTTAAACCACCAAATTGATCTTGAATAAAAAAACCCTTTTTTTATCTACTCTTGAGTTCGGCTGATATAAAAAAATAGGGGATTATGGGTTTGTATTTATAGTATAGAGAAAAGATCTAGATAATTACCAAATAAGAATCCTAATTATACTAAAATTAGTTTTTTCTCTTTTTTTTTCTTCTTGACCGGCCGAACCAACAATCTTTTATTTATTTATTTATTTTTATTTTATTTATTTACACATAAACCCTTTTATTTTGTTATTTTTATAAAAACTTTTATTTATTTAGACATCCTTCTAAATAAGTCTAATTTTAAATACCTAAAAATAAATTCACTACATAATTTATTTTTCTAACTCAATAACACTAAAATCTACTAACTAAATTTCTATACTCGCGAATTCCTATTATCCAAATACGTATACATATACATATAATTACGTACACACCTAAAATTTTACCATCATTTTCATTGTCACTAAAATGTGAACATAATGAAATATCCATAGCAACCATAACTTTAATCACCATGAGACGATCACGCTCAATGGATTTGTAACCAACTCGCATAAGATCACATAAACACATAATTACTATAACACATAATGAAACTCAAATCAATACTAACGGTTGACTAACCTGCTCAAAGCACAGTTGTCACAGTATCCCCTCCTTAGGGAAATCTCGTCCCGAGATTTAACTAATAGGTTCAACATCATCATCAACAAACAATCGAAAATACTTAGCTTTCACAAGGTCCTCACGTTCCCCACGTGAACTTAGGGCCACGCTTTGAATCTCATCTAACTTTCACGATCGAAAACCCACTGCTTACAACTTCGCTTGCCCATACAAGGGTACGAATAGCAGCATAACAACTCTAAGCAAAAATAACATCCAACTACATGAACATCGCCCGTCATCGAGGAAACTCGTCTAAAACCTTAAGTTGTGTAACAACGTCATTCATAACCTAACCCCGCAACTCATCAAGCAAGAACTGTCTTGGAACTAAGTTACGAGTTGTTACAAAGCTTAATGTTTTTGAAAAATCGGCTCGACTTTAAGTTTATTCAAAATTTAACATTAACCAAACAACCTCAGAACATTCAAGGGTGCACTAAAGTCTGTCAGTAACCCTATGTACCCAACTCTAATTAGTACATCCAACGATAGCTTGCTCAACGAGCAAATGTGGATACTTAGTTTTTATAAAATCCTTATGACCTCGCTTCGAGTTCCAATGGACTTAACTATCGGAATCCTACTACGCTTCAAACTTTTAACCTCATAATTGATAATCTCAACAGGTTCTTCAGCAAAACGAAGAGTTTTGTCTACCTTAATTTCTTCTAAATGCACATCCAGATTTGCATCCGTCCAATACTACTTTAAATTTGAAACACATCAAATATACTACTAAATTATTGAAACAATCTTAATTAATAGGCCATAGGACCGATCCCTTTAATGATCTCAAATGATCCCACATTTCTTGGTGCTAACATCTCTTTCTTTCCAAAATGCAATACATCTTTCCAAGATGACACTTCCAACATCACTTTATCACCAACTTCCACTCTAAATGTTTACGCATATTGTCAACATAGCTCTTTTGGCAATCACTAGCCGCTTTAAGCTTCTCCTTGTCGGTTGTCTCTTGTACCAACTCAGACCCAACCAAATTACGTTCTCCAATTTCAGCCTACAGAACGGGCGACCTACATTTCCTTCCAAACAATGCTTCAAACGGAGCACATTGAATACTCAAATGATAATTATTATTATAGAAAACTCAGTTAAGGGTAGAGGAGTATCCTAATTGCCACAAAAAAAATCAATCACGCACACTCTCAGCATATCCTTCAAAGTTTGAAAGGTACGCTCACTTTGTCCGTCCGTTTGAGGATGATAAGTCGTACGCAGGTTTTAGCCATGTTCTTAATGCCCTCTGCAATGTCTACCAAAAACGTAAAGTAAATCTTCCACCACGATCTGAGATGATCGACACATGCACTTTATGCCTTGTAACTATCCCATTACTGTAAAGTCTTGCCAAATTCCCCATTTTAAAATATTCACGTACTAACATGTAATGGGAATACCTTAGTCAGTCTATCGACTATTACCCAATTCGTATCATACCCACTACTTGATCTTGGCAATCTTGTAATAAAGTCCTTAGTTATTATATCCTACTTCCACTCGGGTATCTCTAGTTGTTACAATAAACCCGAAGGTCTTTGATGTTTCAGCATTCACCTTTAAACAAGTCAAACAATTGCTAACATAGGTAGCAATATCCTTCTCATACATGGCTACCATACATATCTCTAAGGTCATAGTACGTCTTATCCGTTCCCGGATGTACCAAATACCTCGATGCATGAGCCTCGTCCATCATTAATGTCCTTACATCACCTATTAATGGAACCCATAATAAATACATACCTCCACCTTCCTTCCTTTCCATTAGTTGGTCCAGGCCACGCAGCATTTCTGCTGTCGCGTTCTCTACCTTGCCTCTTTGCATGAGTACACAACCTAATCCTTGATTTGACGCGTCGCAGTAAACTACAAACTCTTTGGATCCATCAGGCAATGACAATATTGGTGCATTTCACAAATTGCCCTTCAACGTCTGAAAAGCTTCCTCTTGTTCCTTGGCCCACTCCTACTTCTTATTCTTCTGAGTCAGTGAAGTAAGGGGTTTAGCAATCTTAGAAAAATTTACTATGAAACGTCGGTAGTAACCTGCCAATCCCAAGAATGATCGTATCCCGGATGGCGTCTTAGGTACTTTTTAATTCTTCATTGCTTCTATCTTACTAGAGTCTACGTGAATATCATTGCTGTTAACCACGTGTCTGAGAAAACGCACTTCTTGTAGCCATATCTATTCTTACATGTTGATTGATGATTAAGATTCATGTGACCTATCAAGTGGTATCAATCGCCAATAGAGAAGTAGAGTGCTTGATTTGTGCGTGATTTTGTTCGACCGAGAATCAAGAAGTGATGGTTTCCGAATTCGGTTGGTGCTATTGAGGTTTCGAGATTGATTTTGGCTGTTGTACTCTCGGAACTGTTCATTTCATTCTCGGATGCGTGGATTTGATTTTCGGTAGAAGCTTTGCATTCTCGGTAGAGTGATTTTGCGTTTTGGAACATTTTTTCTTGTAAATTTAGCAATTTCAGTACGAAAAATCAGTGTAATAGAAATATTCGATCTTTTGGTTCTATCAAAAGTCGTTTATTAGGAATTCGGTATTAAACTCGGTATTATCGAATTTGTTAAGATTCACAAATTTGATTTCATCGAATTTGTGATATAGGGAATTTTACTAAGTCAAAAATCTCATTTTACACTTTCATTTCACGGTTTTATCGAGTTTTGAAGTGTTAAAAATCGATTGCTCAAGATTTACTAAAACTCGGTAATCAAATTCGGTTTTATCGAATTTGAATTTTCTAGAACACTTGGATTATCTAGTCATCATAAAATTCGGTTTCATCGAATTTGTGGTTATTAGTAGTTCATAACTGTTAGAATTTAACAAGTTAGGTTTACCGAGTTTATAGTGAATAGTGTTACCGAGTTTGAGTAGTTTGTAGATTACCGAATTTAGTATTTGAAGATTTCCGAGTTTGTGTAGTGTACTGTTCGAGAAGGGTATTCGTTTACAGATTACGTGAACAGTGTTACCGAATTTGACTACTGTTACCGAGTTTGGATATTTTCTCACAAATCTCACTCATATTCGTCTAAAAAGATCCAATTTTTGAATCTTAAGACATGTCGACATCCAAAACATACCAACAATCCCTTGCTGAAGCCGGTTCTGAGACTAGGCCACCCATGCTTGAAAGGGGTAGTTACATACCATGGGCGAGTAGATTCAAACGATTTCTTAATCGCAAGAGGGAAAACCAGAAGTGGCTTCTCAAAGCACTAGAAGATGGCCCTTATGTGTTTAGGACCATCACACCTACAGGTTCACAATTACCAAGGTTGCAAGATGTAGACGATCTTGAAGGAGATGACTTATTGTACTATGATGCAGAAATGGAACTCACGAATATGATTCTTCTGTCTATTCCTAATGAGATTTACAATTCTGTGGATTCTTGTAAGATGGCCAAGGAAATGTAGGATCGTGTTGAACGTTTTAAGAAGGGAACTATACAAAACTAAGTTGACAGGGAGACGCGATTTACAAATGATTTTGATCAATTTGTTGCTGAACCAGGAGAGTCACTAGTTTCAGTCTACAATCGTTTTGCTCAGTTAATGAATGATTTGGAATGAAACAACATGAAGTTTCCAACTGTTTCAATTAACACAAAGTTTTTGAATAGTTTGCAACCGGAATGGTTGAAATATGTGACTCAAGTTCGTTTGGCAAAGAAATTGACAGTTGATTCGTTTGATGATCTTTTTGATTATCTTTCGCAATTTGAGAAATTGGTTAATGCTTCAAGGTCAAAGAAGTTGGAAAAGTCTCATGATCCTTTGGCTCTAGTAGCACACACGGGTTCATCTTCTAGAAACACCTCTTCTTATTATGTGACACATCCTTCATCTGTAGTTGATTATGATGAAGAGTTTGAGCAGGATGATGTTCACAACCATTCTGAAGATCCCCTAGCATCTGCTATGTTGTTACTTGCCAAAGCCATTACTCAAAACTTCTCTAATCCAACAAACAATCGTCTTCGTGCTTCGTCTAATACCAGAAATCAAGCAGTCGTTCAAGGTGACAGGGTGAATATTCAAAGCAGAAATTCTGGTAATGTTGGAAGAAATAATCGAAGAGCTTATGTTCAAGGAGAAGTTGTTGAGGGAATGAATGCTACAAATGAGACTGCAAATGTTCAAAGGATTGTTCGAACTCCGACTCCAGGCAATACTTCAACGGGTCAATGCTATAACTGTGGTGGAAAAGGACATTATGCGAGGAATTGTCCCAAGCCAAGGGTTCGTGATTCGAAGTATTTCATGGAGCAAATGTTGTTGGCAAAACAGGATGAAGCCGGTGGAATTCTTACTGATGAGCAGAATGATTTTCTCTTTGCGGATGCTTCAAGGATGGAAGAAATTGAAGAACTTAGTGCAAACATATGCTTAATGGCCAGAATTCAACCAGCTGATCAAAATTCTGATGATGAGCCAAGCTATGAGTCTGCATTTGTAAGTGAGGTACAATCTTCATCCATCAATGAGAATGATGAACAAATGTATCCAACTCATACTAAAATTATTAACAGTACCATTGATGATGATCAAATTAATAGCAATATTCAATTTGATTATGTCAAAGGAAATGTTAATAGTGGCAGTGTTGAAAAAGATACACATGTTTATGATCTGTGTGCATTAGAAACACTTGCTAGGAATGCATATGATGAAGCTGCAAAACAACAAAGATTTGCTCAAAAGGTCCAACAACAAAATATGACTTTGACCAGAAAGGAATCGGGTTTTGGAAAACATAACCAAGGATAACAATTATCTAAAAGAATTTCTTGAAGCTGATGAAAAGGCAAAACGTTTTCAAAAACAAGCTGATGAGATGATTTTACAAGATATGCTTCAAATAAGTCTGGCTAAGCAAAAGAGTCTTGAAGAACAAGAAGTAAGAGAAAATGTCGCACTGGTATACGAACACTTGGCAGCTGAGGAGATTGAGAAGCTTGTTGAAGAGTCTGAGAATGTTGATGATAGTTCACCCCTAAGCATGATGATACATCTATTCCTGGCACTAGGATAGAGCCTATGAGTGATAAGGAAAGTCTGGAGGTGGAGATTGTCCCGGAAAAGGAGAAAAGAACTTCAGAGGACACGGAGGCGGAAACAAATATTGTTATACCTGTAAATGTTGCTGGTAAAGAAGATGAAATAACTGACGAAGTATTTGAATTAAGGATAAGGACGAAAGGGAAGAATGTAGAAGAGTCTAGGATTTCACCAATTCCCTTACTAACTAGATCTCCTAGGAATCTCTCTCGTATCTTCAGATATCGAGAAACTCCAGGAATTGACGGTTACTCATCCTATACCATCATCAGGTTCATCTGTACCAAAATTAACAAAAACCAATTGTCTTCTATCATTGATCAAGGCAAAACCTAATCGATTCAAAAGATACAAGACTTTCTTTCATGAATT
>BQNB010174565.1:0-13247 GCA_026074375.1 Tanacetum coccineum
TTAGTCATTTTAGATTAGGAATAGTAGAAAAATCATTGTAGGACTTATTTTTCATAATTTAGGATTTTTAATGTTGCGTTTGTTTGCCGTTTTTGTATTTTGTGTTTTACTTTTAACTGTTTTATACGTTTAAATGCTATATGTTTTATTCATTTTTTTAGTAGATATAGATTACCAAATAAAATTCCTTTTTACTCATTCAAAACGCGCGATCACGGACATTACCGATTTTCAATTCATACTTCGTCGAGGGAAAAACGACCCGGGAGGTTTTTGAGATCTCACTTTGGTTAGAAATGAATTTCTTAACCTGACGAAAAATACTATCTATACTAAAATTGGGACCAGAGGCTGTCAGGATTTTTGTCGCATATGCTGCACACAAGTCTTTTCTAATCTATCAGATGGACGTGAAAACGGCATTTCTTAATGGTCCATTGAAGGAGGAGGTTTATGTTGCACAACCAGACGGATTCGTTGATCCTGATCATCCAGAAAAAGTTTACCGTCTAAGGAAAGCTCTATATGGATTAAAACAAGCTCCGAGAGCCTGGTATGATGAACTCTTAAAATTCTTGATTTCCAAAGGTTTTACTAAAGGTATCATTGACCCGACACTATTTACGATAAAATATGGGGAGGACATTCTACTTCTATAAATTTATGTTGATGCTATTATTTTTGGTTCCACAAACCCTAAATTTTCTAAACGATTTAAAAAATTAATGCATAGTAGATTTGAGATGTCCTTAATGGGGGAAATGAAATTCTTTTTAGGACTTCAGATCCACCAATCCCCACGAGGTATTTTTATCAATCAGGCCAAGTACACCTTAGAGATTCTTAAAAAACATGGTATGGAAAAAGGACAAAGCATTGGTACACCAATGGCTACGAAACCTAAATTAGATGCAGACTTGAGTGGTGAACCTGTAGACCAAACTGACTACCGTAGCAAAATCGGGTCACTCATGTATCTGACATCTAGTAGATCAGACATAGTGTAAGCTGTATGTTATTATGCAAGATATCAAGCAAGACCGACTGAAAAACACCTCATAGAGGTAAAAAGGATCTTTCGATACTTAAGAGGTACCATTAACATGGGACTCTGGTATCCGAAGGGTTTTGGCTTTGAACTAACAGCTTTTTCAGATGTCGATCACGCCGGTTGCGTTGATACTCGAAAAAGCACTTCTGGAGGAATATAGTTCCTAGGTGATAAGTTAGTCAGTTGGATGTTAAAGAAGCAAGACTGTACTATAATGTCACCGCAGAGGCTGAATACGTGGCATTATCTGCAAGTTGTGCTCAAGTAATGCGGATGAGGACACAGCTTCAAGATTATGGCTTCAACT
The DNA here is from genome assembly GCA_026074375.1 of Tanacetum coccineum. Classification (NCBI taxonomy): domain Eukaryota; kingdom Viridiplantae; phylum Streptophyta; class Magnoliopsida; order Asterales; family Asteraceae; genus Tanacetum; species Tanacetum coccineum. The sequence goes on from BQNB010174565.1 coordinate 1,359, forward strand.
ATAACAAAATACCATTGTATTGCGACTCTCAGTCATCCATATCAATATCATGCAAACCCGTGCATCACTCACGTACCAAGCACATCCATACTCGGTATCATTTCATCAAGGAACAGGTTAAAAACGGTATAATTGAATTGTACTTTGTCAGAACTGAATACCAATTGGCTGATATGTTTACTAAAGCCCTATCTGAAGATAGGTTTCAGTATATTATCAGGCGAATTGGTATGAGATGTTTGACTCCAGCAGAACTGGAGGTTCTGACAAATGAATCTGCTTGATACTTCATCAAACATCAACATGTACATATTTTTGAAAAAAGAAAAATACAAAAATATAAAATTTCAAAAAGAAAATACAAAATCAAAAAATCAGAAAATGTTTCAAAAAATATTCTTCTCAACATGTCTCTTGGAATCGATAACATTTACGTACCTAAAAATGTCGATTAACATCGACATGGGCGTGTAAATGATGTTCGAACAGGAGTTTCAAATGTTTTCAAAACATGTCATTTTTAATTTTTCTTTATGACTTGTAATCACTCTCAGATTGTAACTCGGACCCGAACGACAAAGGAGAGTGTGCGCATAAGTGCGCTTATCCTTAGCGTTAGAAGAGTAGTCTTCTAACATTTGGTTTTTCAAAATGTTGAACACAATTTTTCAAGAATTTCTCAATGACAATTCAAAATCTTTTAAAATTGCGTGTTCAACACTCCATCCCTCGTATTGTTTTACAAGACAATTATTCTACATTTGGTGTCATTTTTTTTAAAATGAGTCGATGTTTGAGGGGGAGTTTTTTTAAAAAAATAATGTTTTAATGATTGTTGGATACATCATAACATGACAACTCTTATGTATTCAACACATTATAAAAGGTCTTAATAACATCTAAGGAATAATAATGACTATAAAATAGACTATTTGTTATAAGATGATTAGGTGGTTGAGCACAATTTTTCAAGAATTCTTCAATGACAATTCATAATCTTTCAAAATTGTGTGCTCAACGATGCTATCCCTCAATTTTATATTCCTTTATAACTTGGTATCATTGTTTTTGGTGTCAAACATATGTAAAATCGAAGGGGAGCAAGTTTATGTTCCATGTAATTCATGATAAATAAAAGTTTTCCCCATGGTATTACAAGACAAATTTAATCACAAAGTATTTCAAAAACTAAGTGGATTAGTATTTAAAATAAGGGGAGAAATGTATTTAAAATGTGATCTTGAAAATAAAATAAGTGATCTTATCACCTTCAAAGTGCTTGATACTCTCTCTTCGAAAAAGGTTTTAGGGTTACAATCTCATACCCTACAACAAACTTATTTTCACGACCGATATCTGAAGTCAATAAGGTGTAAAGGTATTTTTTGTCCTAGTGATCCAACCAGAACCTGAGGGATCTACCCAAGGACACTCCATAGTTAGAAATAGCAGTCCTTAGGTATGATTGGAGATGAATGTGTATAAGGGAAGAATGCCGACTAAATTGAGCTAACATTGGAACAATCACAACAAGGTATTAGTAATGACGTGTTGGTAAGCATTGAAGGGGTTGAAGAATTAAAAAGAAATGTATGGATAAAGGGTCTAAAGAAAGAAGCCCTCCTACACCTTAGGCAGAAACCGAGTCAATACATATGCTGTCAGAGTCATAATGTTGATTGCTAACATTGAAGACGACATCATGGACCCAGTGATTCCTAGCCATTCGGGTTTCTATCAACATAAACTTGTCTCATGTTTCACGGAGATACACACGACTTCTATTGACTTTCTCACTCTAAGATAGTTGATATTGAATAGGTGGCAGTCTGCTCTAGCCTCCAATTACTAAAACCAAAACGCACTAATCGAGTCTAGAGCCAAGAGATCCATTAAATAAATCTCATTAGGACACATTCCATTACTAACACTTGTTGAACACCAATAAGTTCACAAGCTATTAACAAGAGTCCTACAACACAATATCCTTAGTGATTGAGCCAGAACATCCAGAGTGAACTTATGTACTCACAATGAAGATGGAAATCCTGCTTGAGCCAGCATCAAACAAGCTCTTGGTAGGTGACTTGCGAGATTCTATATGAATCAAACTTGTGTCAACTGGAAAAAAATGATGGTGCGATTCAATGCGAATCAAACTTGTTCCAGTAAATGAATTGACGGCTTAATCAGAAAGATAGTAAGCGAGAAGCAGGGCTGTCACTCTTACCGTGTTGTCCTGCTTTGAGACGTTCCGTTATGAGTAACTACAAGCAGGTAAGATCTAATCCACATCTGTGTTAGAAGATCCTACACTTGAGCTGAAACCCTAGCCAGGAGATCTTTCAACTAACCTGATCACAAGTACAATATTTATACTGTAAAACGTCTTTACGAAATCGAAGGTTAATCTAACAAATCCAGACGACTGACAAAGCCATATTTCGTGCCACACTCTTATTGCTAACTAATTATTTAGGATATCACATAAAATGGAGATTGCGATGCCATTATTCTAGCTGAAGTCCGGATATCTTACACATGCGCATGGCCAAATTACAAAGACATACTATAAGCATCGAGATTCAAGAATCATGAAAGCTCAAGAATTAAAGACAAAGGCTTCCACATAAACTCTGATATACAAGATCTTCCTTCAAAGATATCAAGTCTATCAAGGGAGATTGTTAGCAAGCTTTCAAGATGATGCAAAGTATGAGCATGTTGGTCAAGACACAAGATCGCAAGGCGGCAAAGACGATCAAGACGAAAGGATAAAGATTTAAAGATCTCAGACGAAAAGACAAAGTCAAAAGACAATGACAAAAGCTCAAGATCAAAGATCACAAAGCATGAAGGAACAAGCCTACAACGTAGACAGAGACAAAGATCACAAGAGCTCAACGACAAAAGCAATCTCATTGATCTCACGAAGGAGTGTCACAATGAACTCACTTCGGGGGAGATTGTTAGCCTCAAAATATTGAGTTGAACAATAGAAGTTTGTTTATTAATTATATTAGGTCTCGGTCATTAATTAATATACATTGTAATAGGCTAGACGGGTAAACGGGCTCTTATATGTAAGCTAACCGGTCACGTGTATCGGGCGAAAGCCCAAGTAATCCTGAGCCCGGCCCGTAGAAATACTAAAGGCAAGTAAGCCTTTTAGTCTAGGTATAAATACCACTCTCCATCCCCTCTCCATGGATGGAGAGTGGGTTGTGGTTTCATTAATTTTCACAAGTTAATCACCGTTCACTTTTTCACTCTCTTAAGTTTCTCTCTCTAGTTTCTCTCTCTATAATTCTTCTCATCTCCTATCTTAATTTATTGTTTATTATAATGAAGTGAAGTGATTTTTAGGTTTCTGACAGCATCATTTTCACCCTAAGAAAACATAAGAAAAAGGGGCTATGAAAACTCACCTGAAGCTTAAGCAAATTCTAAATCCTTGCACGAAACTAAACAATTAAAACAAACACGTGTTACACGCGACCAAGCCAAATGCTTATGCCATTAACAATCATATGATGATTTCGAAGGTGGTTTAAATTTACCCCATGGTCACGCACGACCACCATGCCCACCTTAACCAACATGTTTTTACCACATTTTTTCCCAATGTTCAAACAATTTACTCCACCCGAAAACATAGAATTTTAATGTCGACTTTAAAACATTTCTAAATCACACCCTACTGACCTTTTATAATTTTACCAAAAAACCCAGGTTCAATATCATGATTTACTATCTCATCGATTTTTCTACTAATTTATTTCCACTCTTAAGTGCCCTAAATAAAATAAAACTTTTAACTACCCAGTTTCGGATCTGATCGCACACTAAAAAGTTTAGACCTAAAAACAGTACTTAGACTCATCTCTATCTCTCTCTAGCGCTCCTTTGGAGGATTTTTTAATAGACACATAGAACTAATCTCCTGTAGGTTTTCTAATCGTAATTCAAGTTTTAAGTGGGGATTTTACACCTTTTAATCGGACCTAAATCCAACCCGAATTTACTGCTTTTGACAACTTTTCTCGTAACCAACATTTGAATGACTTCCTGACCTTAAAAACCTTTGAGGCCGGATGTTCTAGAAACTATACTCTCTGAGCTACCTCATAGATACTGGAAACTTGACAAAAGCTATTACCATCATCGAGATAACAACCGAACAACACAGCCCTAAATTCTGCCCTAATCTAAATCAAGTTTTAACGCGATCTAAACCCTAACAAATACACCCATATGATCCTAATTAAACCCTAATTATTATAACATGTTTATTACTTCATTAATTACAGATTTTATGAAACCCTAATTATCCACCATAATAATTATTACATGTTTTTAATGATAATTAACACAAAGGATTATAGTATATACCTTAAATCTTCAAATCTTAGAACACAAAGTCCCTAAACTTGAAAAGAAAATTTTTTCCTTCTTCTTGGTGCTTTGTTCGCCGATGATCAACAAGGGGGTGAGAAATTATCATTCTAAGGGTTTTTTTATATTAATATATATATTATATAATAATTTAAATATATATATATATATATATATATATATATTGACTAGATAATTACCTAATTAGAGTTGTAGTGTAATTGGGCTTTTACTTTCCTTTTTTTCTTTTTTTTTCATTCCAACCGGTCGTTCCAACACATACATATTTTTTTTTATTAGAATTATTATTTACATAATAACCCTCTAATTTTGATAATTTTATAAAACCTTTATTTATTTATAAAACCTTTTACTTTAAAACTAACTTAAATAATTATAAAATAATTTCATTATCTAAATTTTATTTTCTCCTTATTAATACTAACATCAATCTAACTAAATTCCCAGACACAAATCCTAGGCTTACAAATTCTTAATACTTATATTACCTTAATTTTCTACAAAAACCTAAGTCAATTTGGTAAACCTTTTTGCATAAACGCAACTTACTAACTTTCTAAAATTAACTTTTCATTTCACCAACTCACTTTCTATTTTTAGAAAGTCCACTAAAAACTCTTATATTTTACAAAACTCATTCCCTTCTCATAGGTCATACTTCCCACATTAATCCAACGCTTAGACATCCACATATTAACCAAAATAACTCACTCAAAATGCCACTCATTTCCATTATCACTATAAGTGATCAAAATGAAAGTTCTCAACATAAACCTCAAACCTCATCATCATTGAGATGAATACTCAATTCAAAATGATTAACAACCACACAAACAAAGCCACATAGATCACACATAAAGCACACACAAATACTTAGCCAATTCTAATGGATTGACTAACCTGCTCAAATCACGGGTGTCACAGTATCCCCTCCTTTAGGAAATCTCGTCCCAAGATTTAACTAGCCGATGCAACCGTAACGATCAACAATAACTGAGGATACATAAAACTTTATATAATCCTTCGCGCCCCAAGATGAACTCAGGACCACCATAGAATTCAACGAAATTTCACAACTAAAATTACTACTTACGACACAAACTCTTAACTTTACGGATCTCTCTATATATAGATCAGCTATATCTCTATATAACACTCTCCAACAAACAAAGAGTTTTGTCAACCTTAATCTCATCCAATGGCACATGCAAACTACCATCCTCCAAACACTTCTTTAGGTTTGACACATGAAATGTGTCATGTACTTTACTCAATTCCTTAGGCAATCTCAACCGATAAGCTATAGGACCGATTATTTCAAGAATCTCAAATGGCCCAAACATACCTCTTGTGCTAAAGAACCTTACCCTTTTTCTCAAAATGAATTACACCTTTCTAAGGCGACACTTTCAATAGTACTCTATCACCCACCTCAAACTCTAACGATTTACGTCTCTTATCCGCATAGCTCTTTTGACGATCTCTCGCAGCTTAGGGATTTTCCTTTACCAATACTACCTTATCAGACGTTTTTTGTACTAACTCAAGTCCAGTCAAACTACTCTCTCTAATCTCTACCCATAGAACAGGCGACCTACATTTCCTTCCATACAAAACTTCAAACGGAGCACACCGGATGCTCAAATGATAACTACTACCAAATCGATAACATATGCCCTCATTATATCTTCCAAAGTCTGACTTATACGTTCACTTTATCCATCCGCTTGAGGATGTTAAGCAGTACTAAAATCGAATCGCATCTCAAACACTTTCTGTAACGTCTGCCAAAACCACAAGATAAATCATCCATCTTAATATGAGTTAATCATAACCAGAATCTCGGTTAAGATTCGTTCGAAACAAAAATAATAATAAACTTTAACTTGAATATTCGCGTTTTTAATTAAACACTTTAGAATAATGATGTTAACAAAATTTATTAAATATTTTTATTTAATAAAAAGTGATAATTAAATATAATTTAATTATTTCCGTGTCGGTACGGGTTGTTCTCGTTTCTAGAATTTTGCGAGGGTATTTCAGTCATTTTCTGCTTGTTTTCGGGTCTCGGGCAAAACTAAAAAGTTGTCCGGAATGTCGTTTTACATCAAATTGCTTTAGAGTCTGAGTCGTGAAAACCTGATTTAGCGGGTCGTTTTTGATAAGTCAACTTAGGAATAACCTATATCTTCTCGTTTTCAAGTCAAATAAGTTAAAATAAATTTGCACCTAAAAGACATGTAATAATAAATATGAATTACTATTTAAATATTTTCTGAAAAATTACTGGTTACACAGTAATCGTTTTTATGTGACAATAAAAAATTAAGAGTCAAAAAGTACAGTCGGACCCGAAAAGTCAAAAGGTAAAATAGTTATTTAAAATTCCGAAAATTGCCGGTTGTTACACGAACACGTCTAGGTTTCACTCGTTCCTTCCTACTTAATGCATCAGTCACCACATTTGCCTTACCTGGATGGTAGAGAATTTCCTACTCATACTCACTATACAATTTAATCCATAAGGTACTAACCATCATCTGCCCTCTTTTCCATTTGTTGGTCCAGGTCACGCAGCATTTCTGCTGGCGCGTTCTCTACCTTGGACGTCTCACTTGAAGTAGCCAATATCTTGTCCTTAACACTTGACTGGATAGTCATGGACATTGCTCTTACTCGTCTTAGTTTCACTCTCCCTTTCTACTCAACGCATCAACCACTACATTCGATTTATCGAAGCGTCACACAAATCATTCTTCAAAGTCTGGAAAGCCTCTTTTCGTTCTGCGCCCCACTCATACTTCTGATCCCTCTCAGTTAGGGAAGTAATGGGTTTAACAATCTTAGAAAAGTTTGCGATGAAACGTAGGTAGGTAACCTGCCAATCCTAAGAATAATCATATCTCGGATGGTGTCGTAGGTACTTCCCAATTCTTCACTGCTTCACTCTTAGTAAACTTAGCATACAACTTCTCCTTCCTCAGTAATTCCAACACTAACTTCAAATGAACTACATGCTTCTCTTCTTAACAAACGACACTGGTGCATCCCCACGGAAAATGACTAGGTCGTATGAAACCTTTGTCTTGCAACTCTTGAAGTTGTTCAGACAATTCTTGCATTTCTGAGGGTGCTAGACGTTATGGAGACTTCGCGACTGGCGTCGCTTCAGGAACTAAATCTATGCGGACTCAACTTGTCGTTGTGGTGGTCATCGACAAGTCTTTCGGAACATATCAACAAAATCTCGTACGACGGAAATATCACTCAATTTTGGTTCATCTACCTTCGTGTTCAATAAGGTTTTCACAACTCCTTGAGTACGTTCACCATGAACCCGAAGTATCTCATCACCTTTCAACGGTATCCTAACCACCTTCTCATGACATACTATCACAAACTTCCTCTTGGACAACCGGTCCATTCCCACAAGCACATCAAAGCTTCCACGACTCAACGGTATCAACGAATTCCAAGGGTTACGAACAATCGAATAGGATAACAAACGAATATCGAGTCTAAGGCTAGAATGCATATGGGAGATTCCACATATGCAAATAGACGTGAATCAAATGACATAAGAATCCTTTGAAAGGAAGGATATGTATATGCACCGAGCGAAAACGCAACGAAAGAAATCAACAGACGTACCACGACAAATGAACACATAAAAAAATATCAATACGAAAGACGGAAATTCTTATACCAATTATCGACTTTACTCGAAAGACCAAATTAAATAATGTTTTTTTATAAAAATCAATTTAAATTAAGAAAGTCACTTTAAGTATAAAAATCATTTTAAATAATAAATAAAATTGTCTTAAATTTAATCTTTATAAAATTCATTCTGGTTGTCATAAAAAAATCTAGAGATGGTTATCTAATGGTATATCGTACCTTCCCACTATGAATCAATTTAAACCAGCTTTTTATAATAAAATAAAATTTATTAAACCACTTAAACATTTTTATATCCTATTTGTATAGACCATTTAAACATATTCTATTTACAAAGATCATTTTAAACACAGTTTTTCTCAAACACTAACACAATACTTCCAAAGAGTTTTTATAATTAGACATCAATTATGAAATATGTTACTCAATCAAAGGACACCATAATACCAACAGGGATCGTAAAACACCGTACAGACTCTAACACAATTCTATTGTTTGAAAACGAAAGAAAATACCAGGAACCATATACTCGAAATAAAATCAAACGAACTCGTACAAGAAAACTCATGCGAGACGTTACGTACCCAAAAGAAAACGTAAGGTCTTATCCAAAATAACGATCAACAGAGCAAACCTAAAAGCATCGATACTAACACGTCGCCAACGGGTTACGAAAACCAAGGGATATACAAAGAAGGGAGTAATGATCCACACTAATATGTTAGGAACAATTAGTGCTTAAAAGAAACCTTTGATACTCATACGAGTAATCAATGCAATGAAAGAACTAACGAAACGCGGCTATATCCGAAAAAGCAGATTCCGAACAACCAATATACATCGAGACGTCGAATAGGAAAATCAGGTATCCTTACTAACAAAGTACGATGAAGGGATGCTAAGCTTAGACTTAGGAAATCCGAACAAACAACCGAGCAAACGAGCAACCTCTATAATAGCAATACTAGGTATCCGGTAACTTCTGCAATTACTAAAGATAAGAAAGGGAAACTTACTATCTCTACAACTCAACTTAACATACCCTCTAAATAGGGTAAAAGAATAATTCTCTACCCATACTACCATCCTTATCATGAATACACATATCAATAAAAGAAACATATTACACTACCATCTTATAACCAAACAAAAATAAATGCAATCATCGGTTCATCAAAATCTCTAATTATCTCTGAAAGTATTAAGACATTGAACACGTCTTAATCAGAATTTGCTGCCTTTTACATCCACACCTCATAATCTATAGCGTTATCACATGTATTTGACATACGCGACCTCCATTCATTCAACAGTTAAGTATCTGTGAGACTTGATACGAACTACGGTCACTCCTAAAGATACTCCAGTGACTCCCAGCTCATCCATAGTTCATAATTCACAGATAAGCACATATACCACATTACATCATCCTTTAAAACCACTTCAAACTTAAGCACATAAAAGATGCTCCATCAAATAACTACTTAATATATCAAATTGAAATCGAAAACGACATAAAGGAACGAAAGTCAGCAACGACTTCGTCGATTATAAATCAACATACACACTCTAAATATGGACCAATACGACTACACAAAGCAAACATTTCATATTTCTTAAATCATACCAAGTGTCTTTATGAATGTCTTTAAATTAGTACGCATATGGAGGGAGATAAACTGTAAGCTGGGGCCCTAGCGCATGGATTTGACTTTCCCTCCACAAGAAACATCACCCGTCTACCGCAGTCCAGCCTCTATTACCGCATCTCCTGACAAATGATCACTATCCTATCCCTTCGGTTCCCACAAGATGCTTCCTCTTTAATGGGATCCTTAAATGCTATGTCCAGTTGGGAAAATAGATTAGCTCTGCTAACGACACTGTACGGTATACGGTGGGGGACACATAACATTATAGAGCGTAATATATCAAACAATAAAGTAATACATATGATATAAGATAATGGTAGGCAAAATAACTAAAATGGCAAACTTAAACGTTAGGAAAAATAACAAGAAATATAAGCTAGAAAAAAAAACAGAGGGGGAGGCAGTAGCAGTTATAGCATTAAAATCACTTACAGCCCTAAATGCAACTACATGAAGGTCCCCAAAGGTATATCTAAAAAGATAAAGGCATAACCAACTACTACTCTATAACCAAGCTCTGATGCTCTTACACAATTTTCTAACACTACACATACACGATTGGAATAGTCACGCACTAACGGCGAGTAATGAACGACGACAGACATCAACTATAAGTGGATCAAACAAAGGATCCCGTGATTAGTGAGTCATCAACAGTTTTAACAGGATCACCACTACACAATGGCGTCTAGTACAGCTTATGATGTTAATTCTACTATAATGAAATCAATAAGAGTAAGAGTTCATAAGAGTACACAACTAAAAGGACTGCAATAACTCTATTACCTATGATTCAGTCACTAAACCAAAATCCAAAGAGGCTGCTTATATTTGTATATACAGGAATAGCAGAATCGTCGTTCTCTCAGATGCTCTTATATGATGTCTCATCAGCAAAGCCACCATGCAAAGTCTTACAAGAATAGATACTGCTCCATATCGAGCACTCAAGTACAATTCAGAGTCGCACTAACAATAATTCAATCACCATAACAAGACAATAAAGACCTATTTGACACCATTGACATCTTCTAATACGGTCGGCTAAAAATAGCTTTTCTCTACCTACAAATTAGGCCTATATACTCTCTAAGCCAGCTTTCCTCTCTTCTATATCTTCCTCTTACATCTTACTCCTGTCGTTCTTATTGTACTGTCATTGTAATTGCACATTTGTTTCCATCGAACAAAACCGAGACGTTGCTTAAGCCAACGTTAACATAATGTTGGTGAGAGTCAAGGTTTAAGACAACGCCAATAACCTCGCTTTGAAAATTACTATGATAAGTAAAACAACGCATAGCGGGAACATTACAACAATCAAGTCATATACAAGCTAACAGCAATCACCAATCAATCCACATTGAGACGATCACAAACCTAAACTCGCTCAAGGGTCACAAACATAGAAAACAACAAGTACAACAAAAGAATGATCACACAGCTCACTAATCACAACAATAGCTCAACTCAACAAGTGAGTCAAAAACGCGTCATCGCTACACTAGCTAATCCAACCCACAGCAATGATACGGTCACGCTCACCCTACTCAACAATCCTACAATATCAGCGCACATTAGACAGGTCACGCGTCAAGCATAACAAGACAAGGAATGAACGTGTCCTACGATCACCACAACAATAGCAAGTAGCGACATAACATACAATAGTCCACGAATAGCCCATGCCTCATTTAAAAACACATTTAACACAATTAAATAAAACTTTAAACCATATAGCAAACATTTTCACCTCCCCAAGAAAAACATAAGAAAAAAGGGGCTATGGAAACTCACCTTTCGCTTAACTTTCCCAAAAGATTCCAACACAAAAGCTTCACAAACAACTAGCACAAATCAAAAAACCAACATAATAACTTTGTTTACACGCTACTTACTTAAGCCAAACAAAAGCTTAATGCAAATGTAACAATCATATGATGGATGTCTAAGGTGTTTAGTTACCCTCATGGGTCACCTCGACACCATACCCGACATTAACCAATTCGTTTACACATTATTTCAAAGACTTACAATTTACCCGAAAATGCAAAATTTTGACCTCATTTACCATTTTCTAAATCATACCTATTGAGCTTCATAAATTCTACCAAAAATCAAAGGTTAAATACCATGA
>BQNB010174566.1:0-13247 GCA_026074375.1 Tanacetum coccineum
CAACACCATTGCTAACCCAAAAGGTAAATTGAAAGCCATCACCACCCGAAGTGGTCTTGTTCTTGATGGACCTTCCGTTTCTATGCCTCCTCCATTCATTAACCCGGAGGAGGATGAACGTGTAGAGGAGACTTTAGTATACCATTAAGGTCCCACCTCCTTTTGTCCAAAAAGCTAAACCTACTTCTTAAAAGAATTATGTGGTGCACCAAAGGGATCCTCTTCACCCCAATATCCCTTATCCTTCAACAATGCACCAAGAAAAACAACAAGAGAAAGATGAAGTCCAAATTCACAAATTTTGGCAAATGTTCAAACAACTTCATATCAATATCTCTCTTGCCGATGCTTTGATTCTTATCCTGAAATACCAAAAGATGATTAAAAGTCTCCTTTCCAATATAGAGAAACTTTTAGAGCTGGCAAATACACCCCTCAATGAAAATTGCTCAGTAGTTATCCTTTAGAAATTTACCCAAAAAACTAGGAGACCCTGGGAAATTTCTCATTCCGTGTAGTTTTAGTGAGCTCAAGTGCAAGGCCCTAGCCGATCTAGGTGCTAGCATCAACTTGATGCCACTCTCGGTTTGAAAAAAGTTAGGTTTCCCCGAGCTTATTTCCACCTGCATGACCCTTGAACTAGCTAACCGGGCAATTTTTACATAGGCTGGAATTGTAAGAGATGTCTTTGTTCCGGTTGGAAAGTTTACATTCCCCGCTAATTTCGTCATCATTGATTATGAAAGAGATCCTCAAGTCCCCCTCATCTTGGGAAGACCTTTCTTAAGGACCGCTCGTGCTTTGATTGACGTTCACGGAGAAGAAATGATTCTCCGTGAGGGTGACAAAAGATTAATCTTGAATATGAAACATGACACTTCAAGCTATTCTAAGAAGCCTCAAAAAGAATCAATCAACATGATTGACACCTACAATGTCTCTCATAATGATTATCTTGAGGACTTGTTTGCAAATGAAAAGATAACAAATCATCTGAGTGGCAATCCCACTCCAATTTTGGACCCCAAGTCTTCTTCTTCCCCCACAATTACTTCCTTCGAAGAAAGTGATTTAATTTGGGAAGAATTCGAAGCTTATCTTGTAAGTGATTCATTTCCACCGGGGAGTGATGATAACAACTTTAACCCGGAGGGAGATCTTCGTTTAATTGAGGAATTATTAAATGATCCTTCATCTCTTCTCCTTCTTTCTTATAATCCATTAAGTGGCAGTACCACTTCTTCTCACCAATTGCTCGAGGAGTTCGCCGATGAACTCGCTCTTATTACATTTCCACCGGGAAATGATGACATGACTCTGGAAGATGTTATTAGAGAGATAGAATATTTGCTTAACCATGATCCATTAGCCGAATATTCTCCTAATAATGATCTTATTGATGCCATTCCCGAGATGTTCACCGATGAACATGCTCTTGATTATTCATCGCCACCATTATATGATGATGTCGATGATGATCTTGTTGAACTTGAGTCTGATAATGATGATGTTTATGATGATCCATTTGACTCCAAGGAAGATAAAATCAAAGAGTCTAAACTCTTGATTGATGAACTTGATCCCCCTAGATCAAGTGATTTCCTTCCTTCCCCCGAGTGTGACTCGGTTTTCTATGAGGATTTTTCCGAGGTTGATGCTTTGCCTTCAACCAATAACGAGGACAAAGTATTTAATCCGGGTATACTCATTCATGAGAACCTTTTTGAAGTCACTATTCGAGTAACACCGGATAAGAATGTAAAGAAGCTATCCTCATCTAATGCTTCTTTAATTCTTGAGGATTTTAATCCTCCTCTTTATGAACTTCCTTTCCACAAAGAAGTTCCCGGGTCCGAAACTCTACTCTCGTTTTCATCCGAAAATGAGGAAAAAGTTTTCAACCCCGGGATTCTCACTTCTAAAGGAGTTCATACTTCTCTTCTCCCGGAATTATCTCATCGGGGCCCTAAAGCTTTCAAAGTCACCAAAATTCTTGAAAGCCCGATGGAGATTTTTCCTTGCTCTTACCAAGAGGACATCAGAATCTTGGATGTTTCATGTCTCTACTTTTATCCCCCTTGACAAGCTCAAGTATGGGGGATTAGGTCAAGCTAAGTGACCTAAAACAAGCGCTTCGTGGGTGGCAACCCATGCTTATCCTACTATTATCATCGTAGTAGTAGTAGTATTGTAGTAATGAATAAGTGTTTTTTGTTGTGTGAGGAGGCTCGCTTTTTCCTTTTCCGTGTTTGGTGTTTTGTGTTGTATTGTCTAGGATGTCCCAGATTTTTGAAGCCTCTCGTGCTCGCGGTTTTTGTCCTACGATCACAAGAGCTTCACATCCTCAGCTTTATTTTGGGAATCCGATATCCAAATCTTATCGACTAACGTTTATCTTTAAGCATACTTAATAAACGGCTTAGGATTTACGTAGAGACCCTTCTTAAAATATTGAGGACAATGTTTAGTCTTAGTATGGGGGATCTTCGATTTGATTATGCCTGCAGTAGTTGTTTTCACGTAATCCCGTTTTTACCACCAAAATTTTTGAAAAATACCAAAAAAAATTAAAAATTTTCAAAAATAAAATAAGTGTTTTGTCATAATTTTGACTTTCCTGCTGGGTAGAATAAGAATAAATTTTGACTCGATCGAGCGTGTTGAGCTCTAGCTTGTTCCTTAACTTTTAGACTAAGCGTTCGCGAATATTCGCGAAGAACGGAAAATGATAGAGTTAAGTATGAGTTGGATGCTAAACAAGGATTATTTGGAAATCTTAAGAGCTCATGTGTGTAATTTGTGGCTTTTTCTCCCATAAGCTTCTAACCGGACTAATAATACGTGCTATTTTTGAAAATTAAACTTAAATCAACGATTTTTGAAGTATAGTCTATATCAATAATTTTAGTTCAAATTTATACTTAAATTTGCTAAAACAAAATTTTCTCTATATCATGGTATTATAATTAAAAAAAAGTAATAATTATAAACTGTGGGCTGATAAAAGTTTGATGTATCTTGCCGGCTCACAACCGATGTTGCAGCCTTCTAAAAGGAAGCCCATAGTAAGAATAATAATCCGAGACTGATAAAAGTTTGCTGCATCTTGCCGGCTCACAACCGATGTTGCAGCCTTCTAAAAGGTCGAGGATTTCCTTAGGAATGAATAATTGTATTAAGTGTAGTAAATGTGAATTAATAAATATAGGAAAAATCTCTTTTTCTTAAATTTAAATATGCTTTTGAACTAAGACTATTTTATTTTAAGTTTTTCTAAATAAGCTATGTATATACGGGAAACCTAAGAGTCTTTGAAACCGAAGGTCCGTGAGTCCCGATACTAGTCTCTGTGGGGTGTCAAAAGCCTGGTCACTTAGCCGCAAGGTTAGGATGTGCCGAGACGAAAGTCGCTACATGGGATGATCTCGCCTTCAAACTCATTATTCTCGGGTGGAACGTGAAGCATAGAATTTTGCAAAACGTTGATCCATGGTTGAAATTCAAAATGGCACATTCACCTAATATATAATAATTGTCGGGAGTGAAAAGTTCACAAGTTACAAATATGAGTAGTGTTAGCATCTTAACTGATAATTAACGGTGATTTCGTTTTAAGCTTGGTTTGGAATAAATGAAAAGTCGGGAACGATGAATTTATCCTTTTTGGGGCATTCTCGGATCGAAATGCATCTTGTTCTATGATCCCTAAAAGTTATAAAATAACGAAAGTCAAATAAGTTAGTTAGTTGCTTAATATGAAAAGTACAAAAAATGGTAAAGACGGGACTTTTTAGAGTTATCGATTCTTTATTTCCCCTCCGATGAACACTTAGCTACTTTTCGAGGTTACTAGTCGAGGGGGATCGAGATTCTTAGTTTTCTAAGTGCTTACTTATAGCATTACGTGAGGACACGCAATAGTTTAGTATGGGGGATTTTGGTATGTGCTTAATTACACATACCCTTTTCCATTAAAACAGGACTTAAATGACCAAAAACGTACCAAAAATACTTTGTATTTGTATGTTTTCATTTATATTGTGCAGGAAACGGATATCTGACAAAAGGACGAAAAATGAAGTCAAAAATGACAAAACCGAGCACGGAATGAAAAAACGTGGAAAAGCCAAAGTCAAATCAAAGTCAAAGTCAACAAAAGTCAAAGTCAAAGTCAACCCGAAAAAGACAACGGTCAAAACTAAAGCCAAACCCGAAGAAACACTTAACGAGCCCACTCGTACCCATTATATGGGTCGGGTCAGCCCATTAAGGTGTTATGTGAAGACTTATAAGCTCAAAGTGTAAAGAAAAGGCCCAATTCCTTTACTATTATAAATTGGCCCAATCTGCCATTACTAGGCCCAAACCACAGCGTTAACTCCTTTTAGCCACACCTTAACAATTAACTCTTGTTTTTTTTAAACACACCCCCCCCCCCCAACACCCCCCCCCCCCCCCCCCCCCCCCCACACACCACCCCCCCCCCCCCCCCCCCCCCCCCCCCCCCCCCCCCCCCCCCCCCCCCCCCCCCCCAAAAACCTTTTTGGACTAACCTGATACACATAATTTAACGTGAGGGACTTTTATTGCCAATCCTCAAAACATTTATACCTCACAAGGACCTTTCTTGCAATAAATAGATACAACTTGAGGGGCTGTTTTTGCCCATCACCCAAACCTTCTCCCCAAGAACCCTTACCCCTGCAACCCCAGTCCAAACCCATCACTCTCCACCCTTCCCCACCTTTCATACATGCTGGCAATCCCCTTGAAGTCTATTGGTTCAAGAAAAAAAAAGGAATGAAGGGCTGTGATTTTACCCTTGGGCACAAAGAAAGAATTAAAGGCCAAGATCACTTTGGACATCTCTCTCACACAACAAGCACAAGGCTTGAAGCCTCTCAGCAAAGAAACACAACTCAACTTAGGGTTTTAGTATAAAAAGCTTAGAATAGTTCAATGTATTTTCCTGGTCGAATTTTTGTAATCAAGGCAAAAGCTTGTAACAAATCTTTGCACCATTTTAATATATTGTCTTTTTAATTTAATTGCAATTTAAATTTCTGTCTTTAAAATTTCTTGTCATTTAAATTTATGCAATTTACTTGTTTTCTTTAAATATTTATCATTAAGTTTTGTCCTAAACTGTTTTTTAGCTCTTATATAAGCTGTTAAGTCATTAAGAGCTTATATAAGCCATTAGTTTTATTTCCTGTCAAAAAATCAAAAAAAATTCCAAAAAAAAATCTGTTGAAGAAGCTTTGGAGCAAGGTTAAAAAGGATGGCCTTGGGTTTAGTGCCTCATGGGAGGCTATAGGGATTGTTTTTAAGCTTTGAAAGCTTATTTCATAAGCCTTAACTTGGACCTTTTGTAAGTTTTCTTGTTTTTCCATTTTTTGCATTTCTACTATTCATTTGCTTATTGTATGCTTATTTCTTGCTTATTGCTGCTTACCTTGCTTATTTTAGTTGTTTTTATGTTTACTTGTCTTTCTTTATTGCTTGTTGATTATTCTTGCATATTCTGTCTTTCGTACTCTTTGAGACTGCTTATTTCAATTTTGCTTATTTAGTTGCTTATTTTCTGTTAAAATTATCTTATTTGTGCTTCATGTGTTTGTATTTTCATCTGTTTCAAAAACCTAGCCTTAAATCTTTTTGAATCAGCCTAAAAAAGACTTTTGAAAAGTTTAAGGGGTGTTTGGGACAAGGGTCTAAAATGGGTCATTTTGTGTCCAAAACCACTTGGGTCACTTTGCTCACTTTGAACAAACCTTTTTAAGCACTTTTAGTCAGTTTTTGAAAAAGTTTTAAAGTTAAAAATTGATTTTAAGGTTTTTCTAAATAACTCCTTTGAAACTGTTAGTCCAAAACAGTCCAAGGAGCTTATTTGGTTAGGGACATTTTAAATCAGTTTTGAGTCTTGTCTTAGTGTCTTTTTAGAGTCCTAATTCAGTTAGTTAAAGTCATTTTGGTTTCCCTTTGTTGTGTTAAAATCTGTCATTTTTGTCAAGTATTTTTTTTATAGTTAAAACTGCAATTTTCATTTCCTTTTATCAGACCTTAAAAATTGTTTTTAGCATTTCAATTTTTGAGCACAAGCTCATTAGGAGCTTGTCTCCATCTGTTTTAACTTTATTTTGATTTTTGAGCTTATTTGATTGCTTATTTTTAAGACTGCATTTGCCTAGTTGCTTGTTAAGAAAAACCAAGTCAGTGAGACAGCCCACTTCACACCTCTTTTTCTTGGCTTATTTGTTTGTAAAATTTTGTGGTCTTTGCATTTTTAGATAGTGCCCAAGCTGAGCTTTAAGCTCATATGCCTCATTAAGCCTAGAGTTGATTCTAAATGGCTTAAAAATTAAGCCAAAAAGTGTCCTTTAGGCTGTGTACCCACCAGTTTTTCCCCTTTTGCTTATTGCCTTTTTCTGGCTTATTTGCTTGTTCTTCTGTGCTTATTTTTGAATTTCCTTGCTTATTTGGTGTTAGTGACCATCTGTTTTGGCTTATTTCACAATTTCCATAGCTTATTTGTGTTTATAAAAGCCCAACAGTTAGGCTTATTTTAGGTCCTTAGTGAAAAAAAGCTCACTGCCATTTTCTTTGCTTATTTTAACAGCTTATTTTTAAGTTTCTCAAAAAGTGTCTTTTTTAAAGTTGTTAGTTTTTGTGTGTTTTATAAGTTTTAAAAGAAATTTTTTAAAAAAAAAATATTTATCAAAAAGAGAGAGGCCCAGGTTTGAACCTGAGACCTCCCCCTTTCCAACGCCCCACACACACAAACTCATACCATTGTGCTTCAATAGCTTATCCGGTATGAGTTTGCACCATTAATTTCTTAAGGTTTTTTTTGGCCCATTAGCTTATAAGCCCAATTAAGCTTTTTCGCAGCTTATTTCAATAAGCTAGCAAGCCTAGCTTATTTTTCTTAGGATGGTCATTGTTTAAGCTATTTTTCACATTTTTTTCAGATTTTTTATAAAACGTTAAGTATTTTTTATATTTAATTTTAGTTAATTTCGTTTTTAATTCATAAAAAATTATAAAAAAGTCAAAAAAAATATAATTCTTTTTAAAAAAAATTCTTTTATCATTTTTCACCTAGGAAAAATAGAATTTCTTTCGTAGGGTCATTTTTGCAAAATTTCACTTTTTAAAGAACGGGATTCGATCCCCGTTCTCGTTTTCTTCGTTTTTCAACTTTAAACATTCTCGTTTTAGGATTTTCTTTAAAATTTCTTTTAATTTAGTAATTTAGGATTATTAAAACTTTAAAAAATCATTTAGGGTTTAATTTTTGATACTTTAGGTTTTTAAGCTCGCGTTTTTACATTCCCGTCTCGTTTTAGGTTTAAATCTTTAATAGCTTTCGTTTTTAGGTTTTCCTTAATTGTTTTTGCATTTTAATTAGAAAAATCAAATCCAAATCTTTGTCATTCAAACATCAAATATCAAACCGACTCTCGACTTTCCAATTCACTCCTCGTTGGGACTACGACCCGGGAATATTCTATACTACTTCCGGTTTCATTGATTTTGTGGATTTTGAACCTTGTAAGTATATTTATAAGTATTATATATTTATTTATATATTTTAAAGGGTTGATTAATCTACAAATCAGTCCCTCCTAGACCTTTAAACCCTGAACCACTTCAAAGTCATCCTTCCTTGGATATCACACTTTCTTTGTCTCCAATTACTCCTCTTGATCACATTCATGACACTTCATCACCACCATCTTCACAACAACCTCAACCACCTATCATGGGTTATCCTCTTTTCTACAACTATCATGATTATCATGGATCAACTTGTATTTGTTGCTTCCATAACCGTAACTTCTATTTGAACCTTCGAGATGAAATAAACATTACGTTTGCTCATCTTGAGTATCTTCTAACCATCGCCTTAACAACCCATTTTCCACCTCCACTATAGACCCTTTTCAAATGGCTTAATAATGGAAAATCTAAAGACATTTTGTTTAAAAAGTCATTCTCTATGAATCATGAATCATTTAAAACATATGTAGTATTATGTCTCTTTATCTTGTATTAGCTCTAGTTTTACTTTGCATCAATGTATTAGTTGGTTGTGCTAATGTATGAGTTTCTTGTTGGTTGAATGAAACTCTTCTTTTGTTAATTTAAATGCAATATGTTAACTTGAAAGATATTTGTCTTGCACTTGTACTTCTAACTTTGTTTTGTAGCAAACAAATTATCGTAAGATCGATCACTTGGTGCCCCGAACGAGGGGGAGCATACATCAAGGGGAGTCTTGATATCGTCGATCTCTTTCTTACTTTAACAAACTCGACGATCATTCTTTTTGAATTCGACAAAAAGGGAGAGAAATGGAACATAACTCATTTAATAATTTGACATCTTTAATTTTATTTAAAATGAGTTTATATTTTGTCATCATCAAAAAAAGGGAGATTGTTAATACAAATAATGCTCAAAAACGTTATTTATATTTTTTGACCTCTCAACGTTTTGATAATAACAAAATGTAAAAACGTTTATAATAAAAATAAACGTTTACAAATTATTAAATGTAAAATTTCATTTCTAAGATTAGTGATCATTTAAGGTGGACACAAACAAATAATTAAGCACGATGTGATCAGAGTATTTATCTTAATCCTCACTTTTAATTCTACAAAAGTATTTTCTTAAAAATACATTTACAAAATATTTTCTAATTAAAATAAATTTTTTTTATTAAAAACTTAAAATTTGAAATTCAAATTTAAAAGTCAAATTTTCCCCTCAAAACGGAAGCTTCTACACCAGATACAACCTTCCACACAAAAAGATAAAAAAGGGAGCGGTGTCTAGGCGGCGGCCCCTTTATAGGCATGGCGGATCGGGATCGGCCCAGTTAAGGGGGCACGTATGCGAAGTTCTAGTTGTTTTAGTTTAGTCTATGAGGGGGGGGAGTTATCTTAAATGCAGTCCTTTAAACTTTTTAATTTATCCGTTTCATTTTATTTCCCTGCCTATAAATACTGGGCCATTCCCAGGCAGGAAAAATATTCCTCTTTGAACGTAAATTTTTTAGAACTTTTCTTTTCTCTCTCTGATACCTTCTTTCTCTCACTAAAACTCTTGATCACTAACATACTTAGATCTTGTTTCAAGTGATCTAATCTCTTCTTCTCATCTCTTCCCTCTCATTCAAGTGCAAGAGAAGAACACTCGTATTCGTCAAGAAGCGAAGTGTTAATTAGTGATCTCTCCTCTCTTCTTCTAAGTACCAAAAGTCTATTGTATTTATCTTGTGTATTTGTGTGATTCGGATATTGTGTGGATCCGATAGTGTAGATCTTGTGAGTGTGTATATCTTGTGAAGTGGTAGATTGGTTCTAGCTAAGATTAAGACTCGACATTTAGCTTAGTGTCGGAAAATAACGTAAGCGACGTGTAAACGGTTTTCTCCGCCTAAAGGGAGCTTGTTGACATAGTGAAATCTCGAGTCGGATACTCAGGGAGTGGAGTAGGGTGAAGAGGTGCTTCGTAGCCGAACCACTATAAAATCTTGGTGTCTTGGTTTGGTTGTTTCTTTCCTTATCTCTTTACATTATTATTGTTGTTATCGTGGTTTAGTTTAGATAGTTATTGCTTGTTCATATTGTGATTTGATTAAACATATAACTCGGATCTATACATTTTTGAAAGTAAACTTTTAAAACGCAAAACAAATGTGTAAACTATTCAACCCCCCTTCTAGTTTCCACAAAGTTAAACACTGATTTTCTCTGCGGTAATGACTTTTGTCTTCCCGGAATGACCTAAAATGAGAATAGGGTATGAATTCTATCACGTGTACTCATTATCTTTCTTGTATATCTATTCCTTCCCCCTTGCTGGTTTCGATACCTCGGAATCAGCAAAACTTAGTACGCACATATACTTGAGATCGTGTTCGAAGAATTGATAAGCTTAAATCTATTCCGTGAGAATCAACTAAGTCTTAAATTGCAAATAAGTCCCTAAAGTTTTAAACAAATGACATCTAAAGCCCTTGTAGCTAATATAAATTAACTCCCCTTTAAATTGTTATCCGTCGTTATCAAAAGCTTTATCCGTTTATTTCGTGACTTATTTTGAAAGACCGTTTAAAAAGGTTTATTTGATGACGCTTATTCTTCCTCAAATAATGACCCGTTTTCTATTTAAAGAGCTGTTGTCATTATTTGAGTGGTCTAATTGTCTTTGAAAATCTTTTTGTGATTGCTGAAAACACTGATTCATTATGAAGACAACTTTTTATAAATAAAAATAAGATTTTTCTTATTTTGACACATAAGCGCACTGACACGTACACTCATGGTATATAGGAAGCACGGGTTGTGTTGCAAAGTAAACACAAGCCTTTGCATGGTCATTAAGTAGACCATGCCCGAGAATAAATTCCCGTTGAGAGGTCAAGTTTCCTTTTTGAAATACTTGCCTTTAAGATGATGACCGGGTTGCTATCTGAAATAATAGCAAGCCATTTTGGCATGTTTTGAAAGCTTTTTGAAACTTCTGCTCGAACTTCATTTATAGCCTCGTATCATTATTAAATGACATTTCTAAGGCCGTAAATGTTATCAATTTTCAGAAGACATGCCAGAGATACATATTTTTATATTTTTCTGATTTTTTAATTTTTTCTTTTGTTTTTGTAAAATTTTATAAAAGGAAAATATTTTTGGATTTTTATGTTTTCATATGTACATATATACAGGATATGAGTTACCGCCATCACTTGTCCGTTTCCTCTACCAGACGTTTCAACGTTTCTAGAGACATGCTTTTCATACCAAGCTTATCGATCAAGAAGTTAAATCTCTCTCGAGGTAACGGTTTAGTAAAGATGTCAGCCAGTTGGTATTCAGTCCAGACAAAGTATAGCTCCACGATTCCATTCTCCACTTGCTCCTTTATGAAATGGTAGCGAATATCGATGTGCTTAGCTCTTGAATGTTGAACATGGTTGCAGCATAAAGCAATCGCACTCTTGTTGTCGCAGTACAGAGGAATTTTATTGAATTTAAAGCCATAGTCTGTTAGTTGTGAACGCATCCATAGGATTTGTGAGCAACATCCAGACAAGTAAATATATTCAGCCTCTGTACTCGAGATAGCAGTACTCTTTTGTTTTTTTGACGACCAGCTAACAAGTTTATCACCTATTTATCACCTAAGAATTGAGCGCTTCCCGATGTACTACGTCTAGTGTCTTGACACCCCGCGTGATCGGCATCTGCATAAGCTGTGAGTGACATATCGGTATCCTTCGAGTACCATAGACCCATGCGAATGGTTCCATTAAGGTATTGAAAGATCCGTTTCACCGCTTGTAAGTGCTTTTCGGTAGGCTTAGCCTGATACCGGGCACATAAGCAGACAACATAGTTAAGGTCAGGTCTACTGGATGTAAGATACATTAAGGATCCAATCATGCCACGATAAAGTGTAGCATCAACTTGTTTCCCCTGTAGATCTTCATCCAGTTTCTTGTTTTCAATCATGGGTGTGTCGACAGAATTAGTAGAATGCAAACCATATTTTTTAACAATTTTAGAAGCATATTTAGATTGGTTTATAAAGATGCCTCTGGGACTTTGAGATATTTGTAATCCTAAAAAGAATGGCATTTGACCCATCATCGACATCTTGAACTTATTGGTCATTTGATTAGCAAACTCATCACACATGGCAGTATTAGATGATGCAAATATTATATCGTCAACATAAATTTGTACCAGTAATATGTCGTTTCCAGCATGCCGTGTGAAGAGTGTTGGATCAACTGCACCTTTGGAGAATTGTTGAGAGATGAGGAAGCTTGACATCATATGTTGGGAATTGTGTATTCCTAACTTAGTACCGTTAGTTCTATACTTAGTACCGCTAGTTATAGTTAGTACTGAAAGTACAAAATGTTAAGTACTGTTCAGATAGTTAGTGCCGTTAGTATAAAATAGTTAGTACCGTTTAAGAGATATGTATGAGATATTGTAGGAAAAGATATGTATTATCTTTTACGCGTTTTGTAAGCCTGTTAGGGTTTATCATTGGTCTATAAAAGGAACCCTACAGCATTAGAGAGATGACACACATTGATAACACACAGATCTCATCTCATACAATCATATCTCATAGTTAGTAATCTGTAATCATATTAGCAGATTAATAGAAATCAAAGTTTAGTATTCATTGTTCTTCTTAATACTATTGTGTAGATTTCACATATACAATAAGTATTCATAGTCAGTGTTTCTTTATAGTCAATCTGTATTTATACAAGTTGGCTATCACTCTTAGCAGGCTGCAAAGATCTGTTCAGTTTGGGACTCACAAGTGGTATCAGAGCCTGTGAGAAACTCTGAGTAAGAAGAACAAAAACCAGTTATAAACCCCTATCTTACAAAGCAATTCAATGGTTGGATCACAAGATGATATTCCACCACCACCACCACCACCATCACAAACACCAATCACAACAAATCTCCTTTCCAATGGTTTCAACATCAAACTTCCATTCTTAAAGGGGAGATATGACATATGGGCCAGAAAATGGAATTATTTATGCCCATTACAGACTATCCTATCTGGGAAGGTATCAAAATGGAACTGTACATGTATCAATCAACACAGATACGCAGGTCAAATCAAGAAAAGCCTCCAAGACTACAGAAGAGATCTTTAGCAGAGAAAAGAGAAAGAAAATCAAGGACCAATTTGATTATGGCTTTACCATGAAGATTCCTCTTGCTAAATTCCATTAAAAAAACTGATGCTTAAAGAGATGTGGGAAGCCATTAGATCTAGATTTGGGGGAAATAATGAATCAAAGAAGATGCAGAAGTATATTCTAAAGCAACAATTTAAAGGTTTCTCTGTATCAAACTCAAAAGGACTACATAAAGGCTATAACAGGTTTCAAAGTCTTCTGAGTCAATTAGAGATTCATGGAGCAGGTGTATCCATTGAGGATGCAAATCAGAAATTCCTTAGATCTCTACCCTCTGCTTGGTCTCAAGTTTCCTTAATTATGAGGACTAAACCAGGAGTAGACAGTCTCAGCTTTGATGATCTGTATAATAATCTAAGAGTCTTTGAGAATGATGTAAAAGGCTCTACTGCATCATCCTCTAGCACGCAAAATGTAGCATTTGTCTCTTTAAGAACACTAGCAGTACTAATGATGTTAGTACCGCTTATAGTGTTTCTAATCCTTCTGGTCAAAA
>BQNB010174569.1:0-13247 GCA_026074375.1 Tanacetum coccineum
ATTAGAGTGACCTCCCTTAGGGGGAGATTGTTAGGATTACAAAAAATATCGGTCACTTCCAATATAGCTAGTCATAGCTCGTAGATTAATCATATGTAATGTTAGTAAGCTAACCGGGCCAAAGATACATGGAAAGCCCATGACTAAGCCTATGGCCAGTCGTAGCTAGAAGTATTTATACCATCTCCACACATGGAGAGGGTGTTGGTTGTTCATTTTCTCATATAGTAATCTAATTGTTCTTTCTTTGTTTCCTCTCTCTAAGTGTTCATCCAACCACCTCTTTCTCTCTCTAAAAACCCTAAACAAATCCTATACTATATATGTTAAGATGTTCTACACTTACTGTAACACCCCCAAAATGGGTCGCAGTGGAATAAGGATCCGGGAGCGTTAATAACATTGCACAAGACATGAGAGAACGACCACTAAACGTGTCGTTTGAAAATGATACATTGGATTTAATAAATTATTATTACAAAAGCTCAACGGCTAAACTTGTTCATTCTTGAAAATGCGAAGATTTTTCTACATGACAAATATCCCTAAATTGTGATGCACGTAAATCTTTATAGAAATGACTCCACAATGTAGACCACCAATGTATCCTTGTTTCTTGTACCTTCTTAACCTGAGAAAAACATGCTTAAAACGGTCAACATAAAGTTGGTGAATTCATAGGTTTATAAAATGTATCAGTGTAGGACCGCAATTGTTTAGAGTGTGTATTGCATGGTATACAATATCCAAAACAGTAAGTATTGCATGGTATACAATATTCAAAACAGTAAGTATTGCATGGTATACAATATCCAAAACAGTAAGTATTGCATGGTATGCAATATCCAAAACAGTAAGTATTTCAAAGTTTCTTGCGTCCAATTGTAAAACAAAGCATGTTCTCACCCCAAAAATATATTTAAAACCAGTAAAACATGGGGCTATGAACTCACCTCGAGTTAATGATAATCCAAATATCACAGATAAAGCGTCACGTAAATGATCGAATGCAACCTAAGTTAACATAGGTCGTATAAGCACTAATCACTTTGATTAACTAATACCATATATAGGTCTATATAGCTCAATCACCATCTAATCGTTTTAGTGAAATCATACTTATAAAGTTAAAACATTTATAATTACCGTTTTAGTAAAACTGGCATAACTTTTGCGTTTTAAGTCCGATTTTGACGTTTCTTATGCCCACGTTTTCGTATTAGGACGAGTTATCAAAATTTGACATTTTCAAATTTTGGACCTACTTGTGAACAGTAACTTTTACTGTTCACACCAGATCCTAACTTTATTTATATCGTTTTTGTTATCGTAAAACTCGTAAATGTCGTATTTTCTTCGTTATAGCTCCGTTTTTAACGATTCTTTCGAGCACGATCTCGTAATTGATAGTTATTTTGATTTATGAGGTTTACAAAAATAAAAGTTTCTGTCATGAATATTAACTTTTATAAAAATAGTTTTATAAAACTCGGTATTAACGTAAATCGTATTTTTATCGTATCTTTCTCATTATTAATCCGTTTTTCGAGTTTCTTACCTTTTTGGAATCGTCATGAGGTGTACTATCTCTATAAAATGTAAAGCCTACTGTCTAAAACACGAATTAAAACAGCTCCTTTGTAACATTTATATATACTTGTTTATATAAGTTGTTTTATATACTTTTTCAACTTAGTAACTTACCACAAGTCTTTTATAACCATATATATCATATGTCATACATATAATAATGTCCATAGGTCCATAATTTTCCCAAATGATCAAGATCACAAGTTCCTAACATGCCATTTACCATCCTTTTACTTGAAACTTAATAAGTAACCTTTAAAACCCCAATTTGTACATAAACATTTTTACACTTAACCAATATGTTACAATACTTATATAACCATTTTAACATGATATTACCATCAACATAACATGTATAAAAGTGTACAAAACTATGATAACAAGTAAAAATCCCTTTTACATGTTTAAAAGTGCCCTAATAGTGATTTTGCTATATAAAACTAACATATGCATAAAATAATAAATGTAAGGACATAAAGGGTTTTAGATAACCTTGATGTGTAGGAGGATGAAAGGTAATAACTTCTAAACCCTTGTTTAGATAATAAACCCTAGCTTGCACACTTGAAAACCCTAATTTCTCAAGTAAACCCTAATCTTGAAATCACTTGATTAAATCTTGCAAATGCTTAGCCAAGCCTTCTAATCACCTTGGGTTACCTTAAATATCATGTAGGAATGTGTGTAAAGGTTGTAATAAAAATTTTGTATGGATTGGGTATGTATTAGGGGTGAGCCGTGGGATTAAGCAAAAGAAAGAGAGAAGTTTGTGTTGTTTACACCTTAGAAATGATAGTATGTGTGTATGTTATCTAGTTGCTAGCTTATGTACTCCAAGGAATTAGTCAAGATCATGTCTAGGTTCATAAAAGACACAAATGAGGATTTTAGGAAAGTCTTTATGGTCATTGTGTAAGATAGCATGGTGTGTGCAAGACTAGTTGTTGAAGCCTTTGTTTATCACATGTGCTAGATTGTAAAGTCAAAATAAATATATCCTTTGTATTTTATCATGTATATCCAGCCATATATTGATATAAGTGATCATATTTTATAAATTTTGGGTATTGGGTACAATTGTGGGTATTTGTTGAAGCGTAGAAAAGTTTTGGTGGTTCCAGGTATGCCTAAACGTATTTTATCGCGAAACGTAATCACTTTACGCAACCAATAAAAATAAAATGAACAAAGTTAATAATTATCCTCAAAATAATTACTTAACACTTGCTTGATGTAAACATTTAATTGTTTGATGCCCGTTTACATTAAACGATAATTTTTAGCTTACGCGATTTAACTTAACGATTACGATTTAAAAGCAAACGCGTACAATACTAAAAATAAATAGTGAATTTATTGACGTCGTAAATGACCCTAAAACACGAGGTGTTATATATATTATCATTTTCAGAGGACTATTTGCTAAGGTGAGTTCATAGCCCCATGTTTTACAATTATTTAAATGATTTACATCTTTGGGGTGAGAACATGCTTTGTTTTTCAAATTGGACGCAAGTGTACATTTTATACAATGATTACGTGTTTGCCTAAGTAGCGATAACCTACTGACCCCTTTATCATAAATTGTCAATTACTAGATTATGAGCGCGAATATTATAAATAGATCTATTTGGGATTGACATCCCCGTTTTGGTGAGTAGCGCTCACTGTGCCGGCTTGCCAGACAACAAATGTATACCATGTCTGATTTGGGATGTTGCGGGTTAAAACATCATTCACGGGCATTATTGGTAATTTATTGCATTCATACATGTTGAGCTTCAGTGTCATGAGCTTAGGAATACATAATTACTTTTTATGATGTTTGCATCTGTTGCTTAATCATACACTTAGAAATCTTGCGGTCCTGCTATTGATTTACATAAACCTATGAATTCACCAACTTTATGTTGACGTTTTAAGCATGTTTTTCTCAGGTCAATAAGGCACGAGGTGCCAAGATACATTGGGGGATTTCTCTTTGGAAGAGTCAGTACTAAAGATTTGGGATGTATTACATTTTGGGATATTTGTTATAAACCGAAATCTTTACTTTTGTTGTCAAACAAATTGAAGCCATGAGCTTATGTAATGAACAAGTATTTTGTTAAATCCAATGTATCTTTTTAAACGACACGTTTAGTGGTCGTTCTCATATCTTGTGCTATTGATCTATAAAGTAACGCCCTCGGATATTCAACATTCCGCTGCTACAAAGATTTGGGAGTGTTACAGATTAGTATCTAGAGCCAAGGTTATAGAGAACCAGGTCAAAAGTTTTTGTCTGGACTATAGCCATTTTCAAACACTGCTTTCACAAATGGGATTTGCACGGGACATACATGCATTACTTGTTTGCATCTAGCACATATATGCTTACATAATACACACTATTTTAGCATTAGTGGTTTACTATGTACTTACATGACTGATATATGCGTATATAAATTATACTACGTATATTACTATAAGACTCTTATAATTAAAACTTATAGACATAACATGACGATCTCTTTTATAAGTAATACTTATATAAGTTATTTTTGATTTTGCAGCAGTCATGTCTTCTGCGTCATCTGAGGTTACCTACACTTCCGTTTACACCAATTCGGAGCCAGGCATAGTCTTCTGGGGAGCCGATGAGGAGATATCTGACGGAGGTTCTCCACGAGTCATTGTATACGGATACGATGGACTCCTGATACAGCCGGTAGCCCCACCATCGCTGGATTACATACCAGGCCCAGAGGATCTACAAACACCGCTAGTTCCTCATGACGAGGATGAGTGTGAGCCTATGTTCGTACAGGCACATGATCCTGATTACGTGCTAGAGCTTGTATACCCTGAGTATATACCATTGGAGGATGAGCATGTGTTTCCAGCTGAGGAGCAGCCATTACCTCCCGTTGATTCACCTACTGCTGAGTTACCCAGGTATATTACCGAGTCGGATCCCGAGGAGGATCCAGAGAAGTATGAGGATGATGAGACAGAGGATGGTCCGGTTGACTATCCTATGAACGGGGGAGATGATAGAGATAATGATGACGGCGATTCATCTAGGGATGATGTCAATGATAAGGATGAGGATGATGAGGACGAGGAGGAGGAGGATGAGCACTTAGCTCTGGCCGACTCTGCTATTGTTGTACCTACTGATAAGACTGTTTCCC
This sequence comes from Tanacetum coccineum, assembly GCA_026074375.1. Classification (NCBI taxonomy): domain Eukaryota; kingdom Viridiplantae; phylum Streptophyta; class Magnoliopsida; order Asterales; family Asteraceae; genus Tanacetum; species Tanacetum coccineum. The sequence goes on from BQNB010174569.1 coordinate 4,767, forward strand.
CACCTGAGGGAACAGAGCCTGTTATACCACCACCTTCCACTGACATTACTATTGGGGCTAGGATTACCGTCCGGCCTCAGGCTTCTATATCCCTTCTACCAGGGGCAGAGGTTGAGAGACTTCTAGCCATGACTACTCCATCACCATCATTACCTATCTCACTATCACCACCCTCTGCAGTAGAGCGTCTTGCTAGGTGCACGGCCCCACCTGCACATTCACCACCACTACCTGTTCCGTCACCATTACTACCATAACCTGGGTGTCCAACCTAAATCTAGACACTTAGGATAACATCCACTCAGGCCTTTATTGATGCAGTTACTACCACATTACCATCACCTCCACTACCACCACTACCACCATCTCTATACATACCACCACCTGTTGACCGTAGGGATGATTTTCCATAGTTTGAGTTGCCACCTCACAAGAGGATGTGTTTGTCCACTTTAGGCTCCAGATATAAGATCGAGGAGAGTTCTACTGCCAGACCTACTAGAGATCGAGGGGTAGATTATGGGTTTTTCAGCAACATAGATGCTGAAGTGAGACGGCAGGGGAATAGTGAGGTTGGTTATGGTATTAGGGATACTTGGGTAGATCCGGCAGAGGCAGTTCCTGAGATAGCACCTATGACTGTGGGAGAGGTCAATACTAGGGTTACAGAGCTTGTTGAGCTCCATGAGCATGATACACAGGACTTGTATGCTTTACTAGAGGATGCTTAGGATAGTAGGTCTCGTATATCATAGTGAGTCGATATGGACTCGCAGCGGGTCGACTTACTTATGGAGGATATGATGACTCTCCAGGAGACAGTATAGATAGTGGATGAGGAGGCTTATGCTTCCTGAGAGCTTGGTCTTACTCGATAGGATTGAGTCAGGCGACCCATCAGGAGCTTCAGACCCACCGTGATCATGTGTATGCATACGAGACCCACATCCAAGCACATCAGACACAGCTACAGCTACAGGGTACTCTCATTCAGACACAACATCAGGTACATGAGACTCGCTTTCAGATGCAGCAGGATGAGATAGCAGTGCTTCGAGATACTGGCCATAGGCGTCAGGCACGGATAGTAGAGACTCTCCGTGTGATGAGAGACATGAGGCAAGAGATGGGTGATATGCAGGCTGAGTTATTAGCATTGCGAGAGCAGCGGAGGAGAGCTAGGTAGCCAACACCAGATGCTAGGATTCCAGATCATCAGGATGCTTCTGGGGATGCTAACAGTCATGTCTAGTAGTTTATGTTATTATCTTGCTAGGTCATTGTACAGGCATGTTAAGTATTAGGGTTTTTTCCCGCTAGCATAGCCTTAGATCTTTTGTATCGTATTTTGTGTAATCAGAAACTATTTCATGTAAAAAATTTCTAAGTTATGAATGAAATAGATGTGTTATGTTGTACTATATACCTCTCTTGTGTTAACATCACATCTGTAAATTATTATGTATCTTGTTATGATTGTGACCTCGCATTTTGTCTCTTATGATTTAGACCAATCATGGCACCTGTGACAAGACGAGGACCAAATACTACTCCTAATAACACCAACCCAAACAACATGACCTCGGAATCCATTTAAGCTATGATTGATCAAGCCCTCTGTGAAACTCCACTAATGGAGATGGAAGCCACAGTTCACACGGGGATAACCGAAGGAATGTGCAAACTGCGCGCCCTTGTTTTTACGCTGACTTCATGAAGTGTCAACCTTTGAACTTCAAAGGGACTGAAGGCGTGGTCGGTTTGACTCGGTGGATTAAGAAGATGGAGTCAGTTTTCAATATCAGTGGTTGTGCTATTGAGAATCAGGTAAAGTTTGTCACCTGCACTATGTTAGGTGCTGCTTTGACTTGGTGGAATAGTCAGATAAGAACCTTAGGTCCTGAGGCATATGCAATGACTTGGGAAGTACTCAAGAAGAAGATGACGGACAAGTATTGTCCGCAGGGTGAAATCAAGAAACTAGAAATCGAGCTGTGGAACCTAAAGGTCAAGGGGAACGATGTTCCAGCATACACTGAACGTTTCCAAGAGCTAACCCTGATATGTACCAAGTTTGTTGCTAATGAGACCGAGAAGGTTGACAAGTACATCAGTGGACTTCCTGATAACATTTATGGAAATGTCAAATTTGATAGGCTTGAGATGTTGAATGAGACTATTGAGTTGGCCAATGACTTGATTGATCAGAAACTACGCACCTACGTGGAAAGACAGTCTGACAACAAAAGGAAGGCTGAAGATTCATCCAGAAACAACCATGGTCATCAACAACAACCCTTCAAGAGGCAGAATGTCGCCAAGGTCTACAATATGGGGACAGGTGAAAAGAAGCCGTATGGGGGATCTTTGCCCAAGTGCACCAAGTGCCATTTTCATCACAATGGCCCGTGTACTCAGAAGTGCCACAAGTGCAACAAGGTAGGGCACTTTGCCCGCGACTGCAGGAGTTCTGGCAACACAAATGTTGCTAATACTCAAAAGGGCAATGGGGCAAATCCCAAAGGGAATGGTTGCTTTGAATGTGGAGCTCCAGGACATTTCAAGAGAGATTGTCCCAAGTTGAAGAATAAGGATGGAGGAAATGGGAATGCACAAGGCTGGGTGTATGCAGTTGGGAATGCAGAGAAGAAAGGGAATGCATCGGGAAACCCGGACTCCAATGTCGTCACGGGTACGTTCCTCTTAAACAACCACTATGCATCTATCTTATTCGACACTGGTGCCGATAGAAGCTTTATATCCACTGCATTTAGTTCCCTGATTGACATCGCCCCAACTCCATTAGAAAATAGTTATGATGTCGAATTAGCTGATGGGAAAATAGTCGGGATAAACACCATTATACGAGGTTGTACTTTAAATTTCTTAGACCATCCATTCAACATAGATCTAATGCCCGTAGAACTAGGTAGTTTTAACGTCATTATCAGCATGGACTGGTTAAGAAATTATTACGCCGTGATCGTATGTGATGAGAAACTTGTTCAAATTCCCTATAGAAATGAAACTTTGATTTTTCATGGTGACGAAAGTAACTACGAGAGAGAATCTCGGTTGACCATTATCCCATGTTCAAAGGCTCAAGAGTACATGGCAAGAGGATGTCAGATCTTTTTGGCATAGATATCCGACAAGAAAGAGGAGGACAAGTCAGAAGGAAAGCAACTTAAGGACGTACCAATCGTCTGAGATTTTCCTAAAGTGTTTCCCGAGGACTTGTCAGGTCTTCCTTTAGCTCGACCAGTGGAATTCCAGGAGTCGCGCCCGTAGCTCGAGCACCATATCGATTGGCTCCATCCAAAATGAAGGAATTGTCGGAACAACTACAAGAGCTTTCCGACAAAGGATTCATAAGACCTAGTTCCTCACCCTGGGGAGCCCCGGTCTTTTTTGTCAAAAAGAAGGATGGGTCATTCAGGATGTGCATTGTCTACCATGAGTTAAATAAACTGATAGTGAAGAATCGTTATCTACTCCTGAGGATCGATGATTTATTTGATCAACTCCTAGGATCTAGTATTTATTCGAAGATAGATCTGAGATTAGGTTATCACCAGCTTAGAGTACGAGAGCAAGATATTCCAAAGACGGTATTCCAAACTCGGTATGGTCATTACGAGTTCCAGGTTATGCCATTCGGGCTAACAAACGCACCTGTAGTATTCATGGACCTCATAAACCGAGTATGCAAGCCTTACTTGGATAAGTTCGTAATTATCTTCATCGATGACATACTTATTTATTCAAAGGACAAGAAAGAGCATGAAGAACATCTTAAGGCAATTTTGGAATTGCTTAAGAAGGAGAAGTTGTATGCCAAGTTTTCAAAATGTGAATTTTGGATTCTAAAGGTATAATTTCTCAGGCATGTCATTGATAGCAGAGGCATACATGTAGATCCAGCCAAGATAGAATCTATCAAATATTGGGCGTCTCCTAAGACACCGACAGAGATCCGCCAATTTTTAGGTCTTCCTGGTTACAATCGGAGATTCATCAAGGGATTTTTGAAGATTGCTAAATCAATGACGAAGCTCACACAGAAAGGAATCAAGTTTGACTGGGGTGAAAAGGAAGAAAACGCTTTTCAGTTAATAAAGCAAAAGTTGTGCAGTGCACCAATCCTGGCTTTACCAGAAGGAAGTGAAGACTTTGTGGTCTACTATGATGCGTCACATAAGGGTTTAGGTGTTGTATTGATGCAGAGAGAGAAGGTGATTGTCTATGCTTCTCGACAACTAAAAGTTCACGAAAAGAACTACACCACTCATGATTTAGAACTTGGATCGGTGGTATTTGCTCTAATGATATGGAGACATTACCTATATGGAACCAAATACACCGTGTTCACTGACCATAAAAGTCTACAACACATTCTTGATCAAAAGGAGCTTAACATAAGGCAACGCCGTTGGCTAGAATTGCTAAGTGATTACGATTGTGACATTCATTATCATCCAGGGAAGGCAAACGTAGTGGCTGATGCATTGAGTCATAAGGAATGGATTGATCCATTGCGGGTTCGAGCCTTAGTCATGACTATTGGCTTGGATCTTCCCAAATGAATATTAGAAGCTCAGATCGAAGCCCTAAAACCAGAAAACCTTGAGAATGAAGTTGTAGGCGGTATGATCAGAAAGGATATACCCAAGGAAAAGTTGGAACCACGCGTCGATGGAAATTTATGTTTAAACAGCAAGAGCTAGTTACCCTGCTATGGAGGCTTAAGATCCGTGATTATGCACGAATCCCACAAGTCGAAATACTCTATCCATCCCGGTTCCAAAAAGATGTACCAAGACATGAAGAAGCTATATTGGTGGCCAAACATGAAGGCTGACATTGCCACATATGTTAGCAAGTGCTTGACATGTGCGAGGGTCAAGGCCGAACACCAAAGGTCATCAGGATTGTTAGTACAACCAGTAATACCCTAGTGGAAGTGGGATAATATCACGATGGATTTTATCACCAAGCCTCCTAAGTCGTCACAAGGTTTTGACACCATCTGGGTGATTGTGGATTGACTTATAAAATCTGCTCACTTCTTGCCAATAAGGGAGAATGATCCATTGGACAAGTTGGCAAGGTTGTACCTGAACAAGATAGTAGCAAGACACGGAATACCTGTTTCAATCATTTGTGATCGTGATGGGAGATTCACATCAAATTTCTGGAGATCATTTCAGAAAGCTTTGGGTACCGAAATAAGTATGAGCACTGCGTATCATCCAGAAATCGACGGCCAGAGCGAGAGAACTATCCAAACTCTCGAGGACATGCTACGTGCTTGCGTGATTGATTTTGGCAAGGGATGGGTTAAGCATTTGCCACTAGCTGAGTTTTCATATAACAATAGTTATCAAAATAGCACAAAGGCCGCACCTTATGAGGCACTTTATGGCCGAAAATGTCGATTACCTATGTGCTGGGCCGAAGTTGGAGAAGCTCAACTGACTGGTCCTGAATTGATCCAAGAAACAACGGAAAAGATCGTCCTGATCAAGCAGAGAATTCAAGCTACTCAGGATCGACAAAAGAGCTACGCTGGTTTGAAGCGAAAGCCAATGGAGTTTGATGTTGAGGATAGGGTTATGCTCAAGGTCTTACCTTGGAAAGGGGTTGTATGTTTTGGTAAGCGAGGTAAGTTGAACCCGAGATATTTTGGACCTTTCAAGGTGTTAGCCAAAGTTGGGAAAGTTGCCTACAGGCTGGAACTTCCCTAAGAGTTGAGCAGAGTTCATCAAACTTTCCATGTGTCAAATCTAAAGAAATGTTACGCTGACGAACCATTAGTCATGTCGTTAGAAGGAATTCATGTTGACGATAAGCTCCAGTTTGTGGAAGAGCCCGTTGAAATCATGGAACGAGAGATCAAACGATTGAAGCGAAGTCGGATACCATTAGTTAAGGTTTGCTGGAACTTTAAGAGAGGTCCTGAGTTCACCTGGGAACGTGAAGATTCGTTCAAACAGAAATACCCACAGCTTTTCACAAACCAGGCTACGTCATCTACTACAAGGTCTTAAGCTTTGAGGACAAAGCTCTTTTAACGGGTGGAGACTGTAACATTTCTCAATTTCATGTCATTTTACGACTCCTACTATTCGTCACTATTTATTTTGGTCCAATACGCGTTTACTTTTAAATTAACTTTTAAGCTAAATCGCGTAGACTAGAAATAATCAATTAATGTAAACAGTCATTAAATAAATTAAGGCCTGCATCAAACAAGTGTTATATAATTATTAAGAAGATAATTATTAACTTTGCATATTTTATTTTTATTTGGTTACGTAAAAGGCTTACGTTTCGCAATAAAATACATTTGGACACACCCCGGAAATACCTAGACTCAAACCAGTACCCACTTATAAACCTTAAACACAAAATTTAATCAATTCTTGTGTTAATACCCACTAGGGCCGAATTATGGGATCAAAACAACTAGAAAATCTTTTAATGATTCCCTAAGTACTTGTACAAACCAAGTAATAATTAATGTTAGCCCTTAATGTTCCCTAGTTAGGCTTATTACATAATGGATAGAGACTCTTTTGCTCTCTCTTCTCTTGGATGCCACGGCAATAATCAAACCAACACACAAAATCATAAGATTTTCATAATCCTTGGTAAATCTTGTACCATGATCTCCTAATTAAGACATGTACTAGGATGTTTTATCAAAACCATGTCTTGCTAAATAGAAGCCTTAAAAACCACCTAGTTAGGGCCAGTTTTGGTTAGTGTAAGGAACTAGGAAAGTTAACTAGTATTCTTCCTTATAAATACCCATGTACATTCACCATTTAGCACCCTTAAAACTCCCAAACACTCAAACAAATAAAACACACATTTGTCTCTCTTGTTCGAGTCACAAACCATAAACAAACACTTCCATTTGTTCGTTTGAATCCACAAACACAACTAGGATTATCATACGAGTGCACAAAGAATACATGAGCTAAGGTTGGGTATTTAAAAAGCTTTGAAGCTTAGGGTTTGGTATTTGATCGTGTATTACACATGTGGGTTGCTACACTTACTCGCGTATACTCGAACCAAGAATGCTAGAACTCTTGTAAGTTACATTTGAACCTATACAAATCGTATTATACTTGTTTTCCTGGTTAATTGGCCAATATGCCATGTTAACATATAAATGATACGCTAACGTGAGTTCATGCATATTCAATATAAAACATACGTGTTATACGCAATGTTATTATGTATATACGACCTTGTGTGGTGTTCAAATGTAAAGAAATACGTACCACATGACTTAATAACAATCAAGATCTTAAATGTTTCGTTTATATGAAAACTTGGACACTAACGTGAACAAAAACCCTTATGCAAGAGTTTGTACGAAAACCATACGTAAACTTTTAAAGTACACATGACGTGGTGGCTAGGGAACATGTATTCAACCTTATCTAACATCTGCATGTGGCAAACACGACCCTTACGCAAGTTAAATAAGCTCACATTGGTTACTAGTATACTAACGAGTCCTAAGAAACACTCTCGTTAAATCCAAACAAACCACATTCAGGCCCAACAGGCCCAACAGTGGGGATTGTAGCTTATTAATAAGCTCATTCGAGCTTATTGTGGATTAAGGACTTATTTAACTCGTAAGTAATAAGCATACATGAAAAGAAAACCTTAACGGGCTGTGAATGGGCCCATTAAGCCCAAACAGGCCCAACGGACCATATCTAGGAGGTCATAACTTATTAATAAGCTCCATGAGCTTATTAAAGGACCTATATTCTTATTGGCTCACATGGACCCTAAGGTATAGTTAAAAACCAAACCGAACCCATAATGGGCTTGATGGCCCATTTACGTGACTACCGTAAACCCATAAGCCACAAATAAGCTTTGGCAGCTTATTTGTGAGCTTAAACATCTTATAGGACTTATATTAACCCTATCCAAGCTAATGGACCCAAATGGAATGAGCCCAAACACATAAAACACCTATCGGGCTCGTAATGGGCCCAACAAGCCCATTATCAGAGCTTAATTGCTTATTAAATAAGCCACGAGGTAAAACAACTTCAAACAAACCCAAATAAGCTTAATGGACCTATGAAAACATACGGGTTAAGGTTGTTGGGCTAACAAGCCTAATGAGCTCAAAAAAGCTCAAATAAGCTCGTTCGAGCTTATTTTTCAACCTTAACAGTTCCAATAAGTTTAAATGAGTTTATTGAGAGCCCATCTACTTTTTAAATCCTAAATGGACCCTTGGAATGCTTAATGGACCATATCGGGTCCAATAAACCCAATAAGCTCGAAATAAGCTCACCAAGCTTATTTACAAGTTGAGACATCTTAAATGGCTTATTTAAAACTAATAAAACCTATTGCCACTTTCCAAAGGACTGTAATTGTAATTATAGAAAACCTAAGGTTATTTATAAACAAAAGTGATTTTATAAATACATAGCT
>BQNB010174570.1:0-13247 GCA_026074375.1 Tanacetum coccineum
GGCTTTTGTAACACATACTTTATTAAATCCAATGTATCAGTTCTAAACAACTTTTTGGTCGTTCTTATATTATCTTGTGTTATTGATCTGAGAAGTATCACGCCCCAAACCCTTATTTCGCTGCGACCTAATTTGGGGGTGTTACACAATGTGAGCAAAGGAAACTTGTTAGTTGTTATTGGTTAATTCAGCAATCATAATTCTTCAATATTCAACCCCCTATGATAGACTTTAGACTATACCATACATGAATCAAAGTGACCACTAGCCATATTGCGCCATAAAGAATGCTTGTGTTCCTCTCTCACTATAGGGATGTCCGTTTTAGCTTATTATTAGGCTTATGAGCTTACTTCAGCTTATTCTTAATAAAACCTTTCAGTCTCTGCAACACAAGTTCCCAGCACTTATATGTCGAGACATCCATAAAGCTCTCACTAGGATACTCTTCTAAGAAAACCTGCATTACAGAAACAAAACATAAAGTTAAGGAGTAGGTATATCTTAAACTGAAAATAGTAACAAAAGACGTTAAAAGTTATACCTTATATATAGGACCAATTAGTCCAGGGTCATGGATTTCCACTATGTAGCTCCTCGCTAATGCAGGGTTTAAAAAACTACGGAATTTCACTCGGCTTCGGTATCCCTTTGGAAATATCGCCTTCTTATTGCACCATAGTTTCCCAACGGCTATAGATCTAATATTTACAAGTTCAAAGAGTGCGTTATGATACTCTTTTCCTAGATGGGGTTCTTTCTTTGGATGAACTTCTTCTTTTATTGTATACGCGTGGGCACCATTATCTTTTACACGAATTCTTGGTGCGCATTTATGGGTCAATCCAGTAATATTTGTAGATTCCACCAAAAAGAAACCAATACTAAGGAGTCAACTGTGGCCCCAATTGCTTAATTAAAACAAGGATATTACTTTAACAAATCAAGGATATTACTCCAACAATAGTTTGTGTAATCATATTTTACTTCAAACTAAAAAAAAAAAAAAACGAGAAGGAAAGTGTTCGCCAGGTGACACAATCCCATGAGAACAATAACTAAAAGATACCAATTTTGACTCGTCATCGAAACGCTAACCATGCTTAATTTTTCACATCTAAAGAATGCAGTAAAAAGGGTGTTAGGGTTATCAATTACTTTGGCCTTATAGGCTCTATTAAAGCTTGAAAATAGTCATAGGGCTTATCTTCTTGGCTTTATAAAGTTTTATACAGTGAGTTTTTTTTAAAGTACGTATATTTAAGCAGAGGCGTAAGTAGAAAAGAAAAAAAGAAATCCCAAACAGCCTCCAAATGATACAATGTACCAATAGTACATTAATTTACAATAACCTATAGTGAGGCATTTCTATATAGGAAAATGTCATTTCAAAGCAAATGTATAGATAGAACAAAGTAACACCTGAAGAGCGTATGAATATCAATTGCGATTCTTGAGCAGCTTAATTATATCAGCAAGCTTGACATAGCTTAAGATTACTAGCACCTTGTAGCAATAGCCATTGATCCAATATTAGAACAAGTGAAGTGTTGGGTGTTATTGAAGCTGGTGAAATCATGTTATATAATACTTGTAGTACTTGATCATTCTTATTTTAGCAACATCACATCTTTTTACTTGGAACCTAACCGGTGACATGAACATTCTACAGCTTAGGCATGATGACTGAAGCTATTGTCATTTACACATTAAGATGGCTGATTTTGGTTTATGTATATACTTTATTTTGTCTAACTTTGGATTCTGATGACCAGTTTTTTATGTAAATGCACTTCACAATAATTACTGTGCACGTACTTAGATTATTTGCTACGTTTGGAGTAGAATATTTCATAGTAAAGGATTCTAAATACGATACTCTTTGTTTTTCTTTCTTTACCCCTTTTTAGGTAATAGCTAGGCATTCTAACACACTTTTCAACCAAAAGACAGCCAAAAGAAATTCGATAATTTAAGAATAATGACCTTGTTTAATGTGCGAACAACAGCAAACCGAAGTACTGCCAAAGATGAACTTAAGAAAAGTTGTAGAACCATAATAGCAGGAGTCGGTTCTCGGCTACTAACACCATTCAACTCAGTTATTGCCCTAGCAGCTTCAAAAATAACCATTTCTGATTTGTGACGGAGGCAACCCTCCATGAAGTCATAAAATGCACGCTCTGTACTTTGAGTGTTCATGCCTGATTCTCTGATAACCTAAATATGATAGTAACACATGTGGAAATGATTCAGAACACTTAACCAACACTCCCTTCATAAGAAAGACAATTAGCAGACTTCATGAAAAATTTTACCAAACTAGTGTAGCGAAGCAGCAAAAACTGAGCCAAAGGTAAACGGACAGTACCCCTTGTCAAGGTGGTGACTAATTTGCGCACGGCTAACCTATCATTTTGCCGTATCTGTAATTACATAAAATTTATTTAATTATAGAAAATTATGACATCCGGTCTGATTAGCATGAGCCTAAAAGTTGGCCTATGACATAAACAAAACTCTAAAAGGGGGAACGAGATATCAAACTAGTAACTCAGTAATTCTCTTGTAGAAAATTACATGATAACTTATTGCAAGTTTGCAACTATAACAAATTATTCCTTATGATGTGCAAAATACAGAATTATCAGCACAAACACATATATAGAAATACACATGTGTATACACACAAACATAACTTCATGTACAACATTTCACACCTAGTTTTTCTGAAGACTCAAAAAACAAGTGGTCGATTGTACAGCCGCACACATAGTTTTTCTGAAGACTCAAAAAACATCACACGCATTGAGTGCGTCATTAACAGCAGTCGAAAGGTACAAACTTAATGTGTCCTTATATTTCAAAAGAAGACTATTCAAGTCTTACTATAATCCTCAGATAGCTATTTAGATATACATACATGAAGGTAACATATCAGATATGTTACTCAAAGAAGACTCATTACTTTTCAAGATTTTGCAAACATTTTTGTGATATTACTTGCATATTTGCCACAAAAATGGGTTAAATCTCGAAAATGCCAAAACAATTTTAAAAGAGTAGGTCAAACCTCACAAATTCTTTAGAAATCTCGAACATGAAGGTAACATATCATATATTCAAGTAAAATAACAAAAAACGCTTAAAATTCACTAGTTATACACTATGATGCCCTAGTTATATACAATGTGATGCAATAAGCATACAAATACATTTACACATATAAAACAAACTATGCTTAGCATATTTCATCCTTACACATGAGAACTAAACACCTATTGCATCTTAGTTCAAACTCCAGAGCGTCACTCATACAATTACAACTTACTGCAGTTCAAATTCAACCACATCACAAACATAATAAGCCACACACAATCATTTTTGCAAAAACAGAAAAGCACATTTATCCTAAATCATCCATATGAACAACAAGTTACAAGCTACTGCATTATAGTTCAATTTCAACCAAATCACACACACAATTAGGCATAAACAATCATTTTCGCAAAAACAACAAAGCACATTTCTAAATCATCCATATGAAGTTATGAACAACAAGTTACAACCTACTGCATTATAATTCAATTTCAACCACATTACACAAACAATCATTTTCATAAAAAAAGGCAATTAACGTTTAGCCTAAATCATTCATATGAACAGCAATAACCTATTGCATTACAGTTTCATTTCTAGTGCATAATAAACCACACACAATCAATTTTAGGAAACCGCCAAAGAACATTTAGCCTAAAGCATACATATGAACAACAACAATAACCTACTACATTACAGTTTCGTTTCTAGTGCATCATATATAAACAATAAATGCATCAATTATTTTTAAAAAGTTTACTTACTTGTCGATAATGTTATTGATTTTTCCTGTGATTTTTCTTTATTAGTTTCAGCCGCGATTAACCTATTACTTTTTCTAGTTTCGGCCGCTATATCAAAGAAATAAACATACATACATTCTACTGCATCTCAGTTCAGTTTCTAGTACATCTCACACACAATCAGGCATGCACATTCATTTTCTCATAAACGACAAACCGCATTTAGCCTAGATCATGCCTTTGAACATCAACATACATCCTACTGCATTACACTTCAATTCCTAGTGCATCTCAAACACAATCAGGCATGCACATTCCTTTTTGCACAAACGAAAAACCTCATTTAGTCTTAATTATGCCTTTAAACATCAACATACGACCTACTGCATTATAGTTCAATTTCCAGTACATCTCAAACACAATCAGGCATGCACATTCATTTTTGCACAAACAAAAAAACGTATTAATTTAGCCTAAATTATGCCTTCGAACAACAACATATATCCTACTACATCTCAGTTCAATATCTAGCACATCTCGAACACAATCAGGCACGCAAAATCATTTTCAAACAACCGACAAGCCACATTTAGCATAAATCATGCCTTTGAACATTAACATATATCCTAATGCATCTTAATTATTTTCTATTACATCACAAACATAATCAGGCACGCAGAATCATTTTCGCACAAATGACAAACCGCATTTGGCATAAGTCATGCTTATGAACATCAACGCACATCCTACTGCATGTCAGTTTATGTTTCTAGTACATCACAAATACAATTATTTTCACTCATATTTCATCTCAATTTAACATAAGCTACTACATCTGACTTAAAATCAAAACCTATTGCATCTCAATTAAGTTTAAGAATTAAATTAAATTAAATACTTACTTTTTTACTCCTTTTATTTTCTAATAATTAAGCATAAATACGATTTAAGGAAAATAAATAAATAATAGATGCAGAAAAATATTAAGAAATAGATGCAGTAAGATTAACGTACCAGCTGGTGTAAGATCTGGTAGATGTGTTGTAACCAAGAAAAGGGATTCCTTTTGGTAGCTCGACTCCTTATCCAAATTTGAGAGCTAGAGTAACAGCCACAGCACCTGAAAATCAAGAAAAGGGATCAAGATTCTCAAAAACATAAAAATAGTAACCAACCACTCTAATACAGTACTAAAAAACAAAAAAAAATATACGATTATTATGTTGGTTGTGGAGTAATATTGATTACCATGCATATTATCATTTCAACGCCAGCTTCCAAGAAGAGTGCTCGTCTACCAAATTTATCAGCAAATGCCATTGAAATGAAGGTGGCAACAACAAGAGTGCCACTAGTGATGGTCGATGACCATAAAGATGCACCAGAACCAAACCCTAAGCTTTAAAGGATCACAGGCGCATAAAACAACGCATAATTCATCCCTGTAAGCTGTTGAAATGCGGGTATACCCAACGCTCCAATGATCAATTAGGGCCGGTTCTTCCTCTCAAGAAGGTTTCTAAATGGATGTTTGATTGCTTTTGCAACCTCATTTGCTTTAAGAAGATCTTGAAATTCAGCTTCAACATTTTTCGTACCTCTTCGTCCTTCTTCTAATCTTCCTTGTTCTACTAAACCGTTTGGTGTTTCGGACAAGAACCATGCGCCAACAAACATTAATGTTGCTGGAACTGCAGCTAACCTGAGTGATAACCGCCATCCCCATGAGTGCTTCTCAGTTGCATTGTTTATAAAATTAGCTATGAAGATACCCAAACAAGTGGTCAACTGAATTAACTGGTTCACTTTCCCTCGGATCTTTGTTGGAGCTATTTTTTACAAGTAAAGAGAAACCGCTTGTATAACCAAGAAACCAATATATATTTAATCTTTGAGGCTCAAAATGTAACAAGCAAATATAAATGCTTAAGTAGCAATCCTAACTGGACACCTACCTGGTTATCGAATCCGATTCCAACACCAAGAAGGCACCGACCAATAATAAGCATTGCAATGTTCTGTGCTCCAACGTTCATGAAAGCTCTAGCGAAAAAGCTAACATCACCACAGAGAATACTAGCTCTCCTACCATTGTTCTGAGTGACATGAGACGAGAAAAAGGTGGAAACTAGAGCAGCAAAATAGAGCGACGAGGTGAAAAGTGTGAGGATTTGGTTGCCTCATTTTATTGCTGAGGTTAGTCATTGATATGTGCATCAAGCAACGAATACTTGGGCTGCTGCTTATAAATCAAATCCAAAGGCAATATAGATCAGACCTTATAACAACCCGTAATTTTCATCAATGTAATTATCCATCTATTAAATTAGATGCACTGTAATATCCATCTATTATATATACCACCTTTTTTACAGGGAAATTTTGCTTTATCTTATTATGTAACGTAGTTTACATAACTAAAGTAAACGAGCTCACGCAACCTACCTATGCCAATTCTATCTTATCTATATCATGTAAACATCCTAATATGTCAATTCTATATCTTAATATCATTTTTACCAAGTATATTACCCATTTAACGTACCATTTACAACGTTATTTCAAAACGAACTTTAAACATTAAACGTTTATATCAAACCCTAATTATATGTAATGTACACATATAAAATGAATGTAAAAGTATTCAAGGCATGTGTACAAGTATCATAGCATAATATTTGAATCATACTTCTCTCTAAAACCATGGTACAACACGTTTAAGCTCAATGTACAAATCAATAAAGCACGGATTCAAATAAGCTCATTTTACCACTATTTTTCTTCTAGTTTCTTATCATTACTTAAGCACTAAGTACAAGATCTAATACACAACATTTAAACCCTAATTACCCTAATCCTAAACCCTAATCTACGTCCTAAAACCTAAAACCCTAACCCGAAAATTAATTCAAACCCGACACCCCTTTATTTCATTTTTGACCCATTTTAAACCAAGCTAGCATCCAAGCACCACCATGACCTCACTACTACATCACCACCAAGAACCTTACCCACCTCCTTGCCTCCTTTCTTGCTATAATACTTGGTTACCAAGCAAACACCCCCTTCGTCACCTTTCTTGTAAACTGAACCCCCCATAACCCTTCCACCTTGCAAAGCTACACTCCTAGCTCTCCATACTCATCACCTAGCTGCCCTTACTCATTCCCCTACAACTCTTGGCCACCACACTAAGAAAACTTGGCCACCAAGGGTGTTCGAGTACTATATATACGCATACATACACATACTTTTCAAACACACGTCAAATCTTCGTAACAAACACAAATGGAGTTCTAAATCAGACCAAGGAGGATCAAGAGAAGCCTTAAGATTAGAATTGAAGCCAAGAATCAAGAAAAAGAAGCCCTTGAAGTTTTTTCTAGGCGTACGAATCCAAATAAGCTCATACGACCAATATAAGCTTAAGTAAGCTCAAAATCTTGTTCAATAAACTCATAATCTATTTTATAATATTCATAAGACTCCTAAGAACCTATATGAACTCTTGTTAAAGCCTTGAATCCTCAAACCCATGTGTTTTTGGTTAAAACCCTAAAAACGACCCCTTTTGATTTTCTATCTAACGAATCCTTTTTCTAAACTTTTGTTACGTTAGAATATCTTATTTTAGCTTATTCTAATAAGCCATGACCTGCAAAACTCTTTTGGATTTCAAAAATATCAAAATTATAAATTTTGGACTTGATTTGCAAATGTTTTCATGTATAGGGGTATATATCATATATTTCTGAAATTTATAACTAGAGGGACTGAAAATGTCATTTTCCTAAAGCTATAACTACAAGGGGATGTTTTGCCAAGTTCTAAACTTAAAGGTTTAAATTACATATACTTTATATATAAAGGACTAAATTTGTAAAAGTTTATAAATCAAAGGTATTTATTGCCATTTTTGCAAACTTAAAAATATAAAATATAATATTTTTATATAAATTATAAAAATATATATTAATATTATAAGACTCGATTTTATTAAAACCGATACATTTATCGCTATTAATCATCGATCGGCGCATTATAAATCAATTACGTTATATAATTAATGTAATTTATCATCGACTAGCTTTTGAAGAAAAACTTAAAATCTTATCGTGTCACGTTACTAGGGAATTTCATGTGAGGGGTTCCATTTGGGTATTTGTTTTGACGAGTTTGCTGGGTTTACGATTTAAAGTGCCCTGACTCCTCAAACGATACTACATGGCCTCTAGATTATGATAGCCCGAACAGTGATACAATATTTCCATAAATTAATAAATCAAAGTAATACGTTAAACTTTATGAAGTTTTGAAACATAAACCATCACACTAAGACTTGACATATTACCCCAGGTTGTGTGACGAGGCTGTTACTTTCACTTGATATACTTTTTCCATCAATCAGATTTCCCTGTTAAGGTGAGTTCATAGCCTCGCATTTTAAATCTTCTAATGTTTTCATAAACCCGCGAGGGGGATACATGCTATAAACCATGAATACGAGTGTTTTTCCAACTGTATGCTATCCTGATATATTATTGCCTAAGTCCTTACTTTTGCCATTAAGACCCCACTATCATGAACCGTTAATTACTTTTCAGAGTAAGCGCGAATGCTGTGAATAGATCTATTTGGGACTGAACTCCCCCGTTGGTGTACCTATACTTTCTGGTAACCAAACGCACTTCATTTGAATCACTATGCGGGTGTTTGGCAAAGGCACCCGTTGGGGCAACTTCTTGTGATTATTGATTATCTCAAGGTCTCGGTGTCATGAGCTTAGGGCAATAATACTGTTTTCTATAATAATTGTACTCATTGCAATTATTACACTTATGGGTGTATAACAACGTAACCCACTATTGAACTTGTATTCAAACTGTTTAACATAAACCTATGAATTTCACTCAACCTTTGTGTTGACTTTTTAGCATGTTTATCTCAGGTAACTGAGCATCTTATGGCACGGAGTGGCACGGACTTGAAGATGGCTAAACTGTTATCATTCAAACTTTATGTTTCTAGATTTTGGGATCTCTCTTTTTGTAAAAACTTTGATGAATAAATGAACGATGACTAAATTTTTATTTCCTAAAAGAAACGTGCTCTTTATGGAGTCGTTTTTCTGATTATACTTTTTACTATGAAGATAATACCCCAATTTAGCCTTCCCGCTGCTATATTTGTCAAAATGGGGGTGTTATAGATTGGTATCAAGAGCCACGGTTATAGAGAACAAGGTTGAAACCTTAACTATAACTACTTTTGTTTTTCCATCCAAGAAAGTCCTTCGTGCCACTACATCTCCCGAATAGTATGTATAGTACATAACTATTATACTATTATATAAATAACTAATGTTATTTACCGCTAGGTTGTTAACAGAGTGATGTCTTCTCCCAACCTCCCTACTTCCAATATCGAGGATGCTTTTTCCTCTAACTTTCCGGACTATATCTCGGCTTTCCCGGACTATTCCCTAGCTTCACCAGGAAATACTTATTCTAGATCTTCAAATAACTCATTTGGTTTATTTCCAATAGCTTCACCAACTCTTTCACTTTTCCATGATGACCCCTATATGAAGGTCATGCAAGCATATTATGCTAAAGAATTACCTATTCCACCGCCAACTATTATGCCTCCATCTCTAATGCTATCTCCAATGTTTAAACCTCAAGAATTCTTTCTTCCTGAGGAATTATTGCCACTTAAGATACAAGGTAGTGACTGATCACCTCCCTCTACTTCTGCCCTACCTCAAGCATTTGAGATAGGAAAAGCTCTGGCGTAAGACAAGTCAGGGTAGCATCACGAGAGCAAATTAATGGAAATTTTGAATCAGCCTATGATGAACTCTCTCCTTGACTGCATTGAACACATAATAAACAAAATAGAAGGTCTGGAAAAAGCGGGTGATCCAGACAACAAGATTTGTGGACAATCTGAAGCTGAACTCCAAAAGGCTCATGCTCAAATTGCTAAACTCCAAAGAAAGCAATTAGGAAATAACAACAAGATTTCTCTGGCTCGCTTCAGGATTGCTAATCTAGAACAAATCATCGAAGATATCCAGGTTCGTCATCAAGCAGATAAGGAAAGTCTTTTGGATGCAATCTATGAACACAAGAACAGCCAGGAAGGACCATCGGACTACTAGATTAGATACTAGTTATAGCTTTTGTTAGAACCTAGCCACGGGATGTGTGGTATAAATAACAATACTTGTCAAATTTTGACTATGTACAGTACAAAGGCAAGTTGTTCATAATATAATATAATGGAGATCCTGTTTTATATTCATCATGTGTCCTATATTACATCTCCGTCTTCATCATTATGAATCTTACCGTGACCCCTAGAAAATAAACTAATAAGTTTAGATGGCTTTTAAATTCATTACAAATAAGTAACTAAGAAATCACTAATTGCGAGAAGGTTTATTTTGTAACGTACGACATTTTTAAGGAAAGAATTGTGGATAACATTCTTAATTATGTTTTGTCCTATGTTGATAGAAAGCCTCCCAAAAGGACATCACCATCTGAAGCACCATTCATGACTCTAGCTCTATCAGGACAAATAGTTTGTTGACAGAGTTAACCGCGAGCTATGGAAGCACAAGCTCAACAATGGCATATGCTACAATACCAATTTTTAGGGGGGGAGACACCGGAGAAAGAGAAGCTCATGTAGCAAGAAAATGTAGCTACAAAGAGTTCATAAGCTGCCAAACTTTTAATTTCAAAGGTTCAGAAGCAGCTGTTGGACTTATCCGCTGGTTTGAGCGAACTGAATTAGTGTTTTCCCGAGCAACTGTACCGAAGACTGCAAGGTGAAGTTTGCTACCGGTACTTTAACTGAAGAAGCTCTATCCTGGTGGAATTCTTTTGCCTAACCTATTGGGATAGAAGAAGCTTACAAGATTACCTGGGTTGAATTCAAGAAGCTTTTGATAAAAAAATATTGTCCCCGAACTGAGGTCTAAAAGATGGAAGACGAATTTTACCATCTGACTTTGAAGGGGAATGATCTCAAGACATATGTGAGAAGATTCCAGAAATTAGCAACCTTATGTCCCACTATGGTGCCAGATTCTGAGAAAATGATGGAATTTTTCTTAGGTGATTGCCCTCGAAGTATTGAAGGGAATTTAACCGCCTCTAACCCTCAAACTCTATAGAAGGCCATTATTCATAGCCCTTTGGCTAATGGATCAGGTAACAAAGCACACTCCGGTGCAAGTATCAAGTGATTACAAATGAAAGTTTGACAACATAAGAACTTTCAACAACAACAATGACAACGAGATAAACTCAACCCTTTATCTCAATTGTAGTAAAACCGAGAGTATGATTCCCGGGTCGTTATCCCCAACGAGGAATGCAATTGAAAGTCGAGAGTCGTTTTGATATTCGATGCTTGAATGGAAGAGATTATGATTGGATTTCTAAATCTACGAGAAAATTAATGCAGTCACTTAAAAATAATTAAGGGGAAAACTATTTTAAACTAAAAAATGCAAAACGGGAAATCCTAAAAACGCGACTAATAATCAACTAAGGCAAAAATTAACCCTAAAAATGCAAATTTAGTTTCTAAACCTCTAAAATGACAAAAGAAAATTTTCTAAAAAGGAATTATATTTTTTTGGTTTTTTTGTAATTTTTTATGAATTAAAAACCTATTTAATCTATTTAAAATCCTAGAAAATGACAAATTAATTCCTAAAAATTCTAAAAAATGATTTTCTACTTTAGAAAAGTCTAAAATATTATAAAAACTCAAAAAAATATTTTTCACTACTTTTTATAATAAAAAACTAATTCCTAAATTTAATTTAAAAAGCAAAAAATGAAATTTAAAATCTAAAAATGATGAAAAGAATTGTTGTTTTTTATTTAAACTTTGTAAACCTTAAAATATTTAATCTAAATCTAAAAACTATTTTTTTGTATTTTTATGATTAATTAAACTATTTTTAAATGATTTTCTAAGTTTTTAAACTTCGAAAAATAAATAAAAATAACAAATTAAGTTGGAAAAATCTAAAAAAATGCAAGAAAGTCCTAAATGTTGTAAAGGTCCTAGGAAAAATAACCCGGTTAAGCCAACTTAACAAATAAGCTCTAAAAAGCCCAAAATAAGCTGCGAAGTGCTTATGGCCTTAAGGGTTTAAAACGTGTATAACAAATTGATTTTGCAAAGTATAACTGAAAAAGACCCAAGGGCGAGTGGTAGTGTGTGTGTTGTGTAAAACGTTTGGTGAGTAGGGTAGAGGTCCCGGGTTCGAGCCTTGCTCACCTGGGGCTTCCCCTAATCCCAAACGTTTTTGTTTTTGCCATTTTTTTATAACTTTTTAAAAGTCTTAAAAATAAGCACTTTTTACAAAAACACTTTTTTTATAAATAAAAAATAAGCACTAAAATAAGCTGTAAAGAGTGACAGAATAGGCTATACTATACTAAGCCTAAAATGGCTAACTGTTAAGCACTTTAAGCACTAAAAAGCAATCCAAAAAGAGAAATAAGCTAAGACAGATAATAAGATATACTTAATAAGCAAGTTTGAACAAAAATAAGCAACTACAATAAGCTAGAATGACAGAAAACTTAAAAAGCTATAAGACTTAAGATTTTTAAGCTATAATGCAAATAAGCTCAAATAAGCTCTTAACTAAAGGAATTAAGCTAAAGTGGGCTTAATCTATCCTAATAAGCTATACTAAACCTAGAATAAGCAAATGCAATAACCTAATATGCCTAAATAAGCAAATTAGCTTTTTGGCCAAAACTGATAAGCAAAAAGCCTAAGGGGGACTTTTCTAGCTTAAAAATAAGCTAGCAAATAGATCCTTGTGGCTTAGTGGCTTATACCACTAAAAAGATTGGCCAAAAAGCTACAATAAGTAACAAAGAAAAATGAGTTTGAAATTCAAATAAGCACTTAAAAAGCTTAATGAAAAAGCTATCTCACACAGATTTGACACTTAGAAATTTTTTGCAATCATCACAAATAACCACTTTTGAGCTTAAAAATAAGCACTTAAACAGGTCCTTATGACTATATAACCTACAAACAGATTAAATTTAGACCTCAAAGAACAAGAATCAACAATCAAAAACCATTTTGAAATTCAGAATAAGCTATAAAAAGCAAATGAAAAAGCATTTTCTCAAAAAAATTTCAACACTTAGCAATTTTGACAGCTTTGGCAAAAACTTAAAACAACAATGCAGGCTTTTAGACTATGATTCTAACCTGTTTTTAATACTTGCACAAACTCAAAAACATCAAAAATCAACAATAAGCAAAAGCACAATCAAATAAGCAAATGCAATGAGCTATAAGCTAACAGTTTAAAACAACAAACTCTTAAGACCTTAAAAATGAGATTTACTA
>BQNB010174573.1:0-13246 GCA_026074375.1 Tanacetum coccineum
TTTCTTTTACTTATTCAGTCTCAGCTTATTTATAAGCATTGTATCAAGTTCTTAAGTTTCAATAAAAGAAAAGTTTTCAGTTACATTCCTGAGTTTTGAATTGTATTTTACCTTTGTTCATGATAAAAAAGTATATCACAAAAATTCCTCAGCTTATATCATTGGATGATAGGTCAAAACTGGAAGGACTATGGGTGGTTCTTGATTCAGAATATGATGGACTTAGGGGTTAATTAGGCTAGTTTTTAGGATCCCTTTACTCTTGGACCTTTGTAAGTTTTTAACTCAATTTCCTGCATTTTTTTATGTTACTGTAGCATTAATTAATTTAGCTTAACCCTGCTTATTGATTCTTAATTTAGGCTTGCATTGCTTATTTATATTGTATTTTGTTACTTAGAGTACCTGCAAGCCCTTGTCATCTTGTTTCATTAGTATTAGTTAATTCTGCCGTTTCTAACTCATATAAGAAAGATCTTGTTTTAATTCTGCTCATTTTCTTTGATTAAAACTGCTCATCATGTTGGTGTCTAGCTAAATAATACCTGGTATTAAGGTTTTGTACAATTTAAATCAGTTTTTCAAAGTTAAATTTTCTATTTTTAGACTTAAGGGGGTGTTTGGGTTAACATGAAAAACGGGTCAAAATGGCTTTTGGTATGGGTTGTGGTAATCAAGTTAGATTTAGGTTAAGTGTTAAGCTTCCTTGAAGCTGTTTTTAAAAGTTTTTAAGTGTTAATCAAGTTAGATTTAGGTTAAGTGGTAATCAAGTTAGATTTAGGTTAAGTGTTAAGCTTTCTTGTAATCTTGAGTTTTAGTGTCAAAAAGTGAGTCATTGTGTGTTTAAACAAGCTGTCAAAACACCTTGTGTCTTTTTGACTTGTTGAGTCAAAACCACCAAAAAACTTAAGTGTTATCTTTTTTTTAAAAGCAAAAAGCCCATTTTCATGTTAAAAAATCAGCAGGTTTTCTTTGATCTTAGAAGCTAAAAATTTGAGCATAAGCTCATCTTGAGCCCTTCTTCATCTGTTTCAACTTTTATTTTTCATTAGAGCTTATTTGACAGCTTAAAATAAGCTGTCAAATAAGCCCTTGTTTTAGCACCAATTTTCCCCTGGTGCTAGGGGCCATCTTTAAGCCCTTCTTTTCTAGCTTTCTAGTGAACTCAAGCCCTAACTTTTGGCTTATCTTAAGAGCCCATAAGCTCTTAGATAATCCTACTAAATTTCAGACCTTAAGAAGCTTTTTAGATAGCTTATTTTTAAGCTAGAAGTTGCCCCTTAACTGCTTTTGCTTAGGCTTAGTTTAGGGATAGCTTGTTTTCATTCTGGCTTATTGAGCTTATTTTATGAGCTTATTTTGATTCCTAGTAGCTTATTGTGTTTGTTTGATAAGCTGTGTTTGCTTAGTTTCCTTTTTCTTTGGCTTATTTTGGTAAACAGCCCAAGACTCAAGCATGTTAGCCCCTTAAGCTCAATTAGACTTTCTGTCAATATAAGCTCTTTCAGCTTATTTAGTTGTTACCATTTAGCTCATAGTGCTTATCTAGTTTAGGTTAAGCCCCCTTTTTAGTTTTTTAGTCCAAGTTTAGCTTAAATGTCCACAATGTCCAAAAGACTTAGTTAGCTTTTTAAGTCTTTAAGCTCTTTTAGCTTCTGTCACTTTATAAGCTGTTTTTAAGCTTATTTATAAGCTTTCAAAAAAAGTTGCAGTTTTAAAAGTTGTTAAGCTCCATAAGCTTAACAACTTTGGTTCACAAAGTTTTTCCAAAAAAAAAGGGGAAAGACAAGGGGTGACCCGGGTGAGCAAGACTCGAACCCGGGTCTCAACCCTCGATACATTCCCCCTTTTATAAACACACATACCGCTGCGCCCTTGGGACTTTTCTGTCATAGTCCCACGGGCCTTGGTATTTAAGGGCATTTTTGCCTTATAAGCTGTTAACAGCTTATTACGGGCTTATTAATAAGCCAACTTTTTGTTTCTTATTTTTCGTAGGATTATCATAGTGTTAAGTATTTTTAGTAAAATTTTCAGAATTTTTTAAAGTCATTTAGTATTTTTTACAATTTAATTTAGTTAAAAGTTTAAAAAATTCATAAAAAATACAAAAATTATCAAAAAAATATTTTTCTTTTTTAGAAAATTTTATTTAGTCATATAGTTTGTAGGAAAAATATAAAAATTTTCGTAGGGTCATTTTTATAACTTTTTGCTTTTTAAAGAACGGTTCCGGGTGCGGTTTTTGTCTTGACTCGTTTTTGGGTCAAACGAACTCCGTTTTCGGTCTAGTCTTTTTCATTCTTCGTTATTTGTCCCCTAGAGTAGTTTAGAAGTAAAAATTTCTTCGTAGGGTTAATTTTAAAGATTTTAGGTTTTTCCCCCTTTGTTCGGGATTCGTGCTCTCGTTTTCTAGCTTAATTTCATAATTTTTAGGTTTTTCTTAAACGTTTTTGTTTGTTATTGTTTAATTTAACTTTCCACACTCTCAAATCATTTTTCTCATTCAAACTCCAATCTTCCGACTGTATCGATTTTCCAACACAGCCTCGTTGGGGATAAACGACCCGGGAACATTCTATACTACTTCTCGGTTTTATTGATTCTGCTTTTAGACTATTCTTACTATATATATTTTATATTTTATTATATATTATATATATTTTAAGGTGTAGTTTAGCAGCGATCAATCATCCAGATCAAACAAAGGATTCAAACCGCTCGCAATCGACGAAAGAGCTACGCCGACTTAAAGCGCAAATCGATGGAATTTCAATTTGGGGATAAAGTTATGCTTAAGGTTTCGCCTTGGAAAGGGGTCATACGTTTTGGCAAACAGGGGAAGTTAAACCCCAGATATGTCGGACCTTTCAAAGTGTTGAAAAAGGTTGGAGCAGTTGCTTACAAGCTTGAGCTTCCTCAAGAGTTGAGCAGGGTCCACAACACGTTTCATGTATCCAACTTGAAGAAATGTTATTCTGACGATCCATTAGTCGTTCCGTTGGAAGGACTCCAAGTGGATGACAAGCTTCATTTTGTTGAAGAGCCTATAGAAATCATGGATCGCGAAGTCAAACAATTGAGGCGAAGCTGTGTCCCAATTTTCAAGGTTCGATGGAACTCTAGGGTGGCCCTGAGTTTACGTAGGAACGTGAAGAACAATTCAGGAAGAAATATCCACACCTCTTCACTAAGACCGCACCATCATCAAGTGCCGTATCATAAGCCTTGAGGACAAGGCTCATTTAACAGGAGACTATAACACCTCGTGTTTATGTCATGTAATGACATTATGTAATTCACAATTTATTTTTAGGGTTTTACGCGTTTGCTCTTAAATCATAATCTTTAAGCTAAATCGTGTAAACTAAAAATGATCATTCAATGTAAACGGACATTAAACGATTAAACGTTTACATCAAGCAAGTGTCAAATGATTATTATGAGGATAATTATCAACTTTGTTCATCTTATTTTTATTGGTTACGTAAAATGCTTACGTTTCCTGATAAAATGCGTTTCGGCATTCCCGGAAGCACCAAAACCTAACTACGCTTAAACCAATACCCACGATTATACCCAATACACAAAATAATCAAAATATCATCATATAAATGTGTATGTGGCCTGATTTCAAGGGATAGGACCAAGTAATATCTTGTTTGCATGACTAATCTCCTAAATATCTAGATATTACAAATATCAAGGGAACCATGTCTTACACCTTTACATGCACTTGACCAATTGCACTAGGAATCTTCCTTGAGGCCTTAATTGAGTCCTTGGCTTGTATATAAGTCATTAGCTAGCAAGTAACACATACATAACCATTTCCAATGTGTAAACAAAACACAAACACTCCCTTTTCTCTTGTTATAGCCCACAGCTCAAACCTCATCCCAAACCAAATCCATAGTTTGATATTTTCTATCTTAACAAGCATAACACACATCATACTTAATGTAATCTAAGAGAAAGATTGAAGGGTTGGTTAGGCTTTGAAAGAGGTGTTTATAAACAATATATGTGCATATAAGGGTTTTGGTGAAATTAGTTTTTCACCTTATTTTTTCAAGCCAAGGTTGTTTTAATCACAAAGGGTGTATTGTTGTTCTTTTCTCTACGTCATCCACACAAGGTTATTAAAAGCTTAATCATTTCTAACTAAGATTTAAATGAGTTCAAATGTTTTATATTAGCTAAATCACCCTTTTAGGTACTTTGAATATGTAAAATGGATATTTACTTATGATTAATGTTTTATAAACTTATTTACATGTCACATGGATAATAATATGATGTTAAAAGGGATGTATAAGTGTTTTAACATGTTGTTTAAGTATAAACATGTATATGTACAAATTAGGGTTTCTAATGTTAACATATGAGTTACAAGTGAAAATGGTAGTTAAACCTTGTTACATAAACTACACATTGAAGTAAAAGCATGATTCTAATGGACTTTATATATGTAAAAATAAGATAGTAAAATTGTTTGTGAAGTAGTTGAAATAGGTGTAGAGGCTTAATGTATACAAAAATCAAGATTAAAACATGTCTAAATCACAAAACTTCAAACTTTTTTTTTGGTTCAATTTTGGAAGCAGCCATATTATGTTTTATAAAGATAGTACATCTCATAAGGATTATAAAATGATAAGAAACTCAGAAAACGGATTAATAACGAAGAAGATACTCTAGTTACGAGTTTACGACACTAAATACTTTATAAAACAAATTTTATTAAAATTACTATACCATGGCATAACTTATAACTTTGTAAACACAATAATATGAATAAAACTTTTCAATTACAAGAACGTGCTCCGAAAGAAACACTAAAAAACGAAGCTATAACGATAAGATACGACTAAAACGGGTTTTACGTTAATTAAAAAGTATAAAAAAAAACGATTATATAGCCTGTTATGACAGTAAAACACGTATTCATAAAAGAATCTCAAAAACCTAAAAATGGATTTTAATGATCACGTCGTCTTAATACTAAAAGCGTGGGCATAAAGAAAACCGAGAAACGGACTTAAAACGACAAAGTTATGTCATTTATTTGCTAAATGGTAATATATAAACGTTTTACTTTATAAATATACGATTTCACTTAAACGATATAGATTGGTTGATACTAGCTATGATAGAATTATAATGTTATTAGTTTATCAAAGTGCTATATTACTAGGAGAATTTCAAAATGAGGCTTCCTTCGATGGCGATGATGGTTGTTGAATTACGATTTTAAAGTGTCCTAACTCCTCGTACGACATGTCATGACCTCTTAATATGATAGCCCGAACGATTTAGTAAGAATGATAACTATATAAGGAATTATATATGGTTGTTGTTAGACAACATACTTGAATATTGATTCGACCTAAAATATCTAGGTTGCATTCGGGTGTTAGCGTGATGCGTTTCCATTTGGGATATTTTATTATCAATTTACTCACTAAAGGTGAGTTCATAGCCCCATGTTTTACAATTATTGATTTACAAGTTTTGGGGTGAGAAACATGCTTTGTTTTACAAATTGGATCCGCAAGTGTAACATTTTAGCATGATTTACGGTGTATTTGTCTAAGAAGCGATAACCCACTATGTCCCCTGAAACATGAACTGTTAATATCAGGTATTGAGCGCGAGTGATTTATAGATAAATCTATATGGGATAGACCTCCCCGTTCGAGGGACTAGCTATCACTAGAAACGAACGTATAGCATGTTTTCCTCCCCCCCCCCCCCCCCCCCCGGGATGATTTGATTATCTGGTTTAAACATCATCACGGCAATGTAGCAATATTTATATATTTATTCAATATGTCTAGCTTTCGGGTCAATGAGCTTAGCAAAACGTAATTGCATTTTGTGATGTCTGCATCAGTTGCATTATCACTGGGAAAGTCTTGCGTACCTGCATTTACAATAACATAAACCCTATGAAATTCACAACTTTAATGTTGACGTTTTTAAATGCAGGATAGTTTTTCAGCAGAGGTCAATAAGCATGAGTGCGAAGGATACATTGGTGTTATATTTGAAGTCATAGCATTAAAGAATTAGAGTCTTCATTACATTTTTGTATATCCTGTTATGGGCTGGCAAAAATCTTTGTATATAACAAGTAAACAAGGTAAAGCTTCGGGCTTTTGTAAAACACATGACTTTATTAAATCTAATGTATCCAGATTTAAAAAAACGACTTTTTGGTCGTTCTTATATTATCTTGTGTTTAATGATCTGGGAAGTAACACGCCCGACCCTTTATTACCCGCTGCGACCTAATTTGCGGGGTGTTACAGGTTATGAAGTCCACCACGCTTGCCAAATTTTGTATGAATAATTCGACAATGCACAGATACATATGATTTAAGTCCCCCCCCCAAACCTTTTATTAAAAAATTCACTTTGCATTACAAGTATATAAAAGAATTTTATGTGTTTAATAAGCAATCCATGATAAGTATATGTATAGATATAGGTTTCAGCAGTAACATCAAAAAGTAACAGTTATCTAATAGAATGATTATGCCATGATTCTTAAAAAAACTATGATGCTATCGTATGTGAAAATAAAGTATAATTCAAGACCCAGCAAGAAATAAAATAGGCCACTTACAATGTGATAAGCTCATATGCATCCTAACCCTACCACACCACTAGAATTTAGACAACATTACTTGAGCGTCTATATCAAGAATTAAAATGCGTGCTCCCACTTAGAATAAGACAACATTAAATGTGTTGTCTATACCATGAAGTGCAAGTAGCAATTTATTTACTTTTCTACTCTTTGAATATCAGCACATTATCGCTAATGTGAGCCTTATGGACTAGTAAACATGTACTTAGATATTTAAAGAAGTGCATCAAGTTCTACTATATATATGATGAACTAGCCATCAATGCCATTTTTAAACTGAAAGTTTGCAGTTCATTCCTCCTTCCTCCATTACCTCACGGGTGTGTAGACTCTATAGGAATACTATTAAGATAAAGAAAAACTACTAGAAAACATGCTATTAATTTCCTTTTCTCTTTCGCGATTTATTGAGATTTCCATTTATTAAAACTCATACCATGTCTTGACGTTTCAAGATGTATCATTTTGGTGGTTATAGAATACATGTTCTCTAGTCATCTAAATAAGGTGTGCAACCGTACTTAACCGTTAGACTTTTACAAGATAAAACGATTTCTCGAGTAAGTGTATGTCTTTGATTTGATTAGGATTGGAAAAATCAAGTGTTCCTATTATAGCTTTCTCATACAAGTAGAAAGGATAGGAATAAGTCTTTTTCTTACAAGGAAAAAAGACTTAGTTTGTCTTCCTCTAACAAGGAAAGGAAACAAACTTTTGTTTACGGTTTGTGTTGCATAAATGTCATTAATAGAAATTACAAAGTTCAATTTAGTATTTTCGATAATTATCCTTTTAAAATTAACAACCCAAACTCAGGTTTAATATAAAAAAACAATTATTTTACGAAAAGGCTAGATCCTCATTGAGGTTCCGAGCCTATCACATTAGTTGATACTGGTTAGCAATGATGATATTCAATAGTTGAGTTAACGTTATTACCAATTGCATAAACCTGTGCAATTCATAGACCATATGACTCAAAGACATTTTGTAACCGTAGAAACCATGGTCAAGCTGGCATGTTTAGTCCCACCTTGCCTTGATCCAAGTTCTCACCCTGCTTAACTCGATTAAGTCATCTAATGTGAAAACATGTGAGAATATGTCTAGGTCTCACGCATAGAGAATAATCACCTTGGGTTACGATTCACCTACGTCTCACGCAGAGTGAAGAGCAAATGCAAGTGTTCTCAACCAATTGGACGGCATGACTTAAATTTGACGGGTATTATTTTTGATGAATGATTAAAAAAAGTGTTGTATGAAAGGGGAAGCAATGCATACAGTCCTAATCTTAGCAACAAGTTAAAAAGCTAATTTTAACTTAAGTCTAAGACTTGTTTTATATCATTTATGTGTGGCAATTGTTCATTTTCATGACTAATATATAACCTAAAGTGGAATAAGTATTAGATTGAAAACAATACAAAATTAATAACAATCATAACATTTATTTAGTGTTATTTATATAAAAACAAGTGTTTAGTTTCAAATCATAATTAAACTTTAAACTAAATCAATGATTTAGTTTCTAAAAAATGGTTTGTGTTTTATTTTATTTTTATGAAAAACATTTGCAAGTTATATACATTCCAAACATATATAAAAGCAAACAAGTAAACACAACCACAAGTATGCAAAGGCTCAACCGATGAAAAACCTATGCTTGGTCTCGTAAGCCATCACAAGAACCAAGAAGTCAACTAAGGGTTATCCGACACAGGCCACAGAGAGGGCCTCCCACTTGCTCCAAGAACCATCATGAGTAAGTGAAACCCCAAATGAACTTGAAGCCCAAAACTGCTATAAAATTTTAGCTGACTTAACGGGCCTGAAACTCCTAGAAGTAGTCTTCCCCAATCTGAGCTCCAGTTGAATGAATTGTAACCCAATGAGTTGTGCTCCTTCTCCCAAAATTTCAGCTTCTAAAACTTATTAAACACCGAGAAACCCACTTTAGTGGAAGGTTACTCCATCCACATCGCTGAATTTACTGTATGCTTTAACATTTGCACCATTCGAATCCAAAACATCGTATAACAATAGTTTATGATAAATACAATTTATCCTATCATCTAACTACTGTAAAGTGCCCAAACAATGGCTATACAACAAAAATCAAAACATACAAAATGAAGCCGAAACAATGGCAAAACCCAAAACTGAATTTTAATACAATTACAAGCGAATCAAGTCACAAGTGGTCAAGGTTTTCATCGGCTTTGCATACGAAACATAATAATACCATAATTCATGTATTAACAAGGTGTTGGATAATTCCATAGCCAAACATGCATGTATTTTCCATGGAAACAAAATAAATAACAAGAAGTAAATTGTTAGCCAACGAATCAAAGAAATTAATTAACTAGAATTAAAACCCCGATTGGTACGTGTAACCAATGACTTAAGGATCATTATGTACTATATTAAACACCTTATAATAACCATATTATTACAGAGAATGATGCCTAAGGGGCTAATTTAAAACCGATTCACGAATCGTTCTAAAACACGCGATTTAGGTCATTTTACACGTACCTGATAACAAAACCAATTAAAGTATGCATAACAAATGGCTATAGGATCAAAAATACTGATCATAAGACCCCTTATGGGTTGAATTAATTTCAAAAAATAATCCCTAGGGGCTGTCTTAAAATTATCCTTTTGAATCCATTAAAAACACGCGTTTTTAGCCATTTTTACGCATACACGATGATCATATGACATCATATGATGGCTCATGATACCACTATAGGTGCTGAGATAAATAATATCATATAAATAACATTAAACATAGTAGATCATGCACCTATCATCGGATCTATAGAGTCATATGATCAATCAAATAAATAACAACGATTATTTCCTTTGCAACGTGATCGATAGAATTAATGAACAACCTTCACTTGTACACGATCCATCCAAGAAACCAAGTGACCAAAGTAGATCACATCTATGAATATCCACACTACACTTCACCTTATACCAATTAGATGCTAGTCTTAACCCTGTAGCCTTGTAACATACCTTGAATGAACTAGATTCAAAGTATTGGATCAAGAAAACTATTAACCCTAGATGGGATTATTGTTTAAGACGTACATATTGAGAGAGAAAATAAGGGAGAAATTTTAATAATTGGTTAATCCAATAATGAGAAGATATCTCCTATTTATAAAACCAAAACTTGATCTTATCTCCCCCTCCCTAAACCCTCATATGGTCGGCCCCTTTATGGGCTTCAAATCGGTCTCCCATTTGATTTACAAGTCCAATAGAAAGTAATTTACTTAGTTATTAGAAGCCCAATAGTGATCTTGAGTTACGTGGGTTATTTATATAATGTAAAAACAATAAACACGATAGATAAAATGGTACATCAGTGTATATGTGTGTGACCTCATAGGCTCACATGTCTCCAGCCGTATATTATTTATTATGACATGAGCATACTCCAACACCAACATTGAGTTGTCGGACGGCCAACATTGAATACATTATTTTGGATATATTATTTTGGTTATGCTATTTGGGATACACTATTTTGAAAACACTATTTTGAAATAATTTCTTTATATACTAATTTGGGTACATAACTACACAGTTGTTGCCCTATGTTATTACGTCACGGTTGTCACATGCCCTATCCCCCCATACTACTCTCTTTATTAGAAAGTCTGAATACACCGCATTCTAAGCCGATGAGTAGAATTATATCCTTAGTCGCACTAGGAACAACCTACTGAATCAGCATAGTCGCAATTAGTGATACTGTCATACAATTAGGGCTTTAGAGACTACAAATAGGACAATAGGATTCATGAGAAAGTGATAACCTTAGACTGAGTTCCTTACGTCAGCCGTGGTAACAGTGCCCGCCCTAGTGTTCGTGTTTTGGATATGGTACCAATATGGACGACCCGAAGTCTTTCGGTTAAAATTTTTATACAATTGAAATGTTTACTTACAAACCTTACGAAGTACAAAAATTTAGGATTTTCTATGGTTGATGGTCTTAAATATAAACCGTTTTGAACACATGTTCAAATGTCAATTTTCTTGAAAGTTAAAAATCCAGACCACATACGAAAAATCGCTTAGTCGATACACAAATTTTTACAGACATCTTTTCACATGACTATAATTAACGAAAACTTTAAACAATGTTGCTCCAAACTACATTTATGGTCAAAATTTTATAATGGTCTACTCAAATAAACGTCGTTAACAAATTTTAAGACCATGCCTTCGAGAAGGGACACACACTATGTCTACGCACTATTCGGAAATTAGAAACGAACCGAACACCTTTGATTATCAATAAAAAATTTCGAACGCTCCAAATCATTGAAATCAGATTCTGCCCTTAGAAACTTTTATTTATAGATCATCATCTTCAACTTCTTATACGCCCGACTACACGTTCCTCCTTGATGTTTTCACCTCAGGGGCTGTTTACTAAAATTCTTTTTTATTAACTATGAGATTATTAGCAATGTTCATCCTTATTGTTCAAACTTTAATTGGTCCTACCCTTATTTTTGGTATACGACGTTAGCAACTACGCTTACTCTTCCTAGGCGATAAGGACGCAACCGTCACGACCCACTACTAACCTCGCTCACGCTACTCGGCTTAATATGAGAACCTTCTTATGAAACATGTACATAGACTCTTGTGGTCTGTACAGATAAGACACTGTGCACCATACAAATATCGTCTCCATAATTTCAATTCAAGACTACGACTGCCAACTCCATACCATGAATTTGATACATTTCCTTCAATTGCCTTGAAACAACCTTCTTCACATTGGGAAGCCTTCATTCTTACTTCTTCAATCTTCGTACATGCTAATCGTTCCTCCATTCGGAGATGCAGCCCTAATAATCTTTATATCCTATGTAGTTCTTACCTCGATATCTGGCCAACGATTCCCTTCTTTAATGATTTCTTCAGTAACAAATTGTTCTCCATCTACAAATTTTGCAACTAGCACTCCATCTAATCCCTTCGATACAAAATTTACATGACGGTACAAAGAAGAAGTCGTAAAACATCTTTTTGGTACCAAACATCAAACGCGAGCACGTTCTTCTTTCTTCTTTCACATTGATCATTTCGACTTTCTTTTGACGAATATATCGACCTTCATGTGTCTACAAGAAACTATAATTTCCACAAATTAGCTATGTAGTGCAGCCTCAAGCAAAGAAACCTAATCGATTGCACTAGTAATAAGTGTTTCGTGCCAATCTACACCGACTCAAACCCCGTTTCATGCAAGATATTTTAGATTCTAATGAAGACCGTATAGAGGACGACTAACCTCATCTCCCCGATAGATACATGATGTTCTATAACATGATGGCTCCTCCCCCATCGTCTTTACCAATTTCCATCTGAATGACTTACTTGCCTCGACTGTATCCCTAACCTTCTTCGCTAATCTCATCAATCTAATCTATAGATACCCATTCATTTGTTGTGAGCGAACCCAAAATTGAGCAAACGTTTCAAAAACGTTAAGTTTGTAATAACAACTTGATGCTTAGCTTAATTTCATGACAATTCTTGTTTGATTGAGTTGTATAGTTAAGTTAGATTCAAAGTTGTTACTTAACTTAAGGTTTATGATAAGTTTGCTTAAGAACGAGAAAGCTTACCCTCGCCAATATAGCCACCTGATAGTTACTTTAGACTGACACTCCTTTTCACTTAGTAGGATAAGCTTAGATAGAAATGCCATAATTTCAACTTCTAGTAGTATTTGACCACGCCACATAAGCTATGACCATAACACAAAGTCTTGATTTGACTTCTAATTCTTTCTTGATGAAATTGACCTCGATTGAATTCTAAGTACAAGCGTTAGTTTTTTACAATAAAAAAGAAAAAAATGTTGATTCTAATATAGTAAGACTAGGTCGTTACACTGGACTAGTAGTTTCGTTAGCGAAATTTGTCACCTTAAGCTACGAGCACCCTCTGGATTTTATTGGTTGGCATATGATGAACCATAAGTAAAGCCTATCCGGCGATTAACTAGTTTTTACCCCAGAGGAAGTCAGTTTGATGATTGATTTCATGATATGGAAGAACCAAATGAAACTCTTATTAGGAAAGTTAAGCAACTTAGACGAGAGCAAGACACTGTAGATGTCACCACTAAACTACTTAAAGCATCGCAAGGACACGACACAAACTAGATCACCATCGCACAAGGGATTTCGCTCTTCAGACTACCAAGAAAGTCGACGACCTGAAAATGTTAGATAATCGAGTTGAATTTCAGGACGAAATTCTCTTAAGGGGTAAGATGATATGTGTTTAATCACATATAATTTTTCCGTAATTAAATGAGCTTAAAAGATCAAAAATACATGAAAATTGCATTGTATATGTATGTTTTGTGATTTATGTTTTGCAGGTAACAGATATATCAAAAATGGACAAAAACGATGCCAAATCGGACAAAACCAAGCACGAGATTAGAAGAGTGTAAGAAATTGAAGCCAAAGGCATATACATCTTTAAATGGGCCAACACGTACCCATTTAATGGGCCGGTTCAGCCCATTAAGAG
>BQNB010174576.1:0-13246 GCA_026074375.1 Tanacetum coccineum
ACTCATAGAGCTCATGGCTCACATAGGGCTCCCAACCAAATCCATAGCAATTTTTCTACAACCCATACACTCCTATACACATCCATTATAAGACATTCTAATTGACTAAAGACCATCCCTAAGACCAATGACCCATACCTAGGACCATAACATGTTCCCTTGACTTGTCCTACACCATATATGCATGTATCTTATAAGATATAGCTCATACATGCTTAAGCACTTAGTAAAATTTTCACAATCTTTCTCTCCTTCTCTCTATATGCTACGGCATTAAGCATCAACCAAACCAAATCCATAGCAATTTTTATACAACCCATACACACCTATACACATCCATTATAAGATATTCTAAGGTGATCCCAAGCATTGGCTAAGCTTTTCCAAGTATTAAGCAAGAAAAAGGAAGCTAGGGTTTTGTTAAGTAAACAAGGGTTTTTATTTGTGCAAGCTTTGGTTTTGTGGCTAAACAAGGGTTTAGCACTTGCTTATCATCATCATCATACCTCATAAGGTTTACTTGAACTCTTTATGTTCTTATAATTTTCATTTTTATGCATATGGTTATTCTATTTAGCTTAAATCACCATTTAGGATTATTTATATGAAAATGAGATTTAAACTTGAAATGATCATTATGATTACTTTTATATATGTTGTGATATAAAACTACATATAATCATTGTTAAATGATGATAAAATATAGTATCATGTTGTTTTGGTGTAAACATGATGTATGGGATAATTAGGTTTTTATAGTTTATTAATAATGTTTCAGTTAAAGAAATACTTTAAGACACAGTTAAGGGTTTAAATTATGGACTTATATTAGGTTATAAGATCATTAAAATAAGTTTATATTATGATATGAAATAACTGAACCCAACTTTAATTTTTTTGGTTTTTTAATATATGTAACAAGTATAAGTGGTAAAACATAAAAACAATGGTCAAAAATGAACCTATGAAGTCAGCAAACATTCTAGTCCCAAAGTTCCTTAATAAAATATACATATTTTATGTTTTTTATAAGATAATAAATTTCACGACGATTCCGAAAAAGTAAGAAACTTGTTAACGGATTAATAACGAAAAGAAAAGTTACGTAAAAAACAACGTTATAACGATAATAAACGAAGTCGTAAGTAAATTTTTATAAAAAACATTTTATTAAAAATTATAAAACTAGCAAGTGATGATATTTTTAACTAATTATACATATTTTTCGGATTCCAAAAATGATAAAGAATCGTTAATTTTCAATTAATAAGAACGAGTTATGAAATTCGGCGAGTTTACGACAATTAATACTTTTATAACTATTTTATAAAAGTTTCTATTCAGACAGAAAGTTATATTTTGTTAACCTCATAAAATTATAGAACTTTTCCAAAAACGAGTACGTCTCGAAAGAATCATTAAAATACGGAGCTATAACGAATAAAATACGACATTTCGGGTTTTACGACGTGACGGAATAAGATTTTAATAAAAGTTAACGTATGATTGTGGAAACAGTAAAAGTTTACTGTTCACCAGGAGGGTCAAATCATCGAAAATTGTCAATTTGATAACTCGTTCCTAAACGAAAGATGGACATTAAGAAACGCGAGAGCGGAGAATCCGGGTTTAAACGCGAAAGTTACGCACAAGTTTTGCTTAAACGGTAATTATCAAACGTTTTAACTTATTAAACACAATTTTACCCCAAAAACCATTAGTTGTGATTGGCTAGATAGAATATTTTGTGGTTATAAAGTTACTATGTTTACTAGGGAGTTTCATTTATGAGCCTCTTCGGAGGGGGTTTCGACGAGTTGTGGATTAATTTTCTGCCTAGCAGTATTAACAGAAGTCTAACAGCATTAACTTTGTCTTCAATAATTATACAACAACATGCCTCTATTCATTACAAGCACACTAGAAAAGACTAAATAGACATGTGGGAATCCATGAGGATCCATATTTATACATAACCCATGAATAAAAGTTAAACACTATGATACAAGATCATGAACCTTCTCTCAAACATTTCTTTAAAGGTAAAGCACTCATCATCAGGTATTCAATAAGCTTTACCTGCAGATGTTAGTCCATAGCACAAACATACAAGATCCAAAGTATTTTCTTATTAACAACATTAAGTATGACTAACGGTTTTAACAAGCAGTCTTAAGTATAACTAGTTGTTTTAATTATACTTAGTAGTAGTAATTGAGAAGACTAACAGTATTAATCCTTTACAAAACTTTTACAAAAACATAAAGAGATATAGACATTTAAGGATTAAGCATTCCAATACTTGAAGATACAAGTACTGAAATCTTCCTGCATCAAAACCTTTTGTAAGAAGATCTGCAACATTATAATCAGTATGAATTTTAACCATTTGTATTAACTTTTTAGTATTGCAATCTCTTATAAAATGATGCCTAATCTCTATATGTTTTGTTTTAGAATGTTGAACAGGATTTTCAATAATGCAGATAGTACTGTTATTGTCAATATTAATGATAGTATTCATGAAATTGTACCCATAATCCATCAATTGGTTTTGAATCCAGAGTACTTGTCCACAGCAACTAGCAGCAGCCACATATTCAGCTTCAGTTGTAGAAGTGGCAACCACAGTTTGCTTCTTACACTGCCAAGATATCAACCTGTTTCCTAAAAACTGACAACCTCTAGTTGTAGACTTCCTATCTTGAGTTGCTCCAGCATAGTCACTATTAGTGTAAGCAACCAGTTCAAATGGAGAATCCCTAGAATACCAAAGGCCTAAAGTTGGCTTGCCTTTCAAGTATCTAAAAATTCTCTTGACAGCTAAGAGATGAGATGTCTTTAGAGTAACTTGAAATCTAGCACATGCACATACTGCAAACATGATATCTGGTCTAGATGCTGTGAGATACATCAAGGACCTAATCATTGATCTATAAAGATGTACATCAACATCATCAGCATCTCCATCCTTGACCAAAGGTTTTTCCAAATCAACAGGAGTTGAAGCAGACTTCACATCAGAGTAGTTGAATTTCTTCAAAATCTCAGCTACATATTTATCCTGACTGATAAATATTCCATCTTCCTTCTATTATACTTGTAATCCTAGAAAGAAAGTAAGTTCTCCCATAGAACTCATCTGAAACTTATCCTTCATTGGCTTATAAATTATACATAATCCTTTTTGTAGACCCAAAGATAATGTCATCTACATAGACCTGTACAAGCAAAATATCCCTTTTTTGCTTCTTGATAAATAATGTCTGATCTATCTTGCCTCTTTTAAACCCATTGCTCAACAGATAGTTAGCTAAAGTTTCATACCATGCTCTTGGTGCTTGATGCAAACCATAAAGTGCCTTGATCACCTTGTAAACTTTATCTGGATGGTCAGGATCTTTAAATCCTGGTGGTTGAGTAACATTGACTTCTTCCTCAATGGTTCCATATAAGAAAACACTCTTTACATCCATTTGATATACCAGAAAACCCATAAAAGAAGCATAGGCCAAAAATAATCTTATTGCCTTAATTCTTGCCACAGGAGCAAATACTTCTTCATAATCAATACCTTCTTCTTGTTTGTGACCCTGTGCAACTAACCTTGCTTTGTTCCTAATCACAATTCCCCTTTTATCTTTCTTATTTCTGAATACCCATTTTTTTTCTAATGGCCCTCTTTCCACTAGGCAAATCCACAAGCATCTAAACCTGTTGAAGTTTGAATTGCAGAAGTTCTTCCTGCATTGCTTCCACCCAGGATGAATCAGATAGAGCTTTAGCAATGCTTGTTGGTTCAATTTGTGATAGGAAACAAGCATATAAACAAGTATTCAGGGTATCATGTGTCTTCTGTTCATATACATTACTGAGAAACCCTTGTTCAGAAGTAGGTTTTGTCATTTTTCTTGTCTGAACAGATGACTTCACATCACCAATCACATTATCAATTGGGAGATCTTTATGAATTCTTGTATTGGGAGTGGTTGGAACTGTATAGGAATTTGTGATATTCCCCAAATCAACTTCTGGTTCATCTTCATCACTAAAGGACTCAATATGAGTGGCTTCAAGTATAGAACTAACTCCCATGGTGAACATGTCTTCAGGGCTATCATGTTCATTTGAACTAGCAGTATTAACTGATGGGCCAACAATATTAAGTTTAAGACTACCAATATTAACATCAGAACTGGCAGTATTAACATGTTGCCCAGCAGCATTAACATATTTAGTACTGCTATCATCTGCAAACCTTTCGTGTTCAGCATTCTCATTATTTTGATCATCTTCAACCTACTTTTGAGCATCATTAGCAGTTTTTGGTTCACCATTATCAACATCCTTGGTAGGTGAATCAAAGTATGAAGTATCTTTCCAAATTGGCATCACAATGCAATCTTGACTGATTTCTTCTGATGTACCTACATAATCATTAGAAATTGTACCTACAGTAACAGGTACATAGTTCATAGATTAGGTTAGAGAATCAATATCAAAAAGCTATTTTGGACCATTCCCTTCTAT
This sequence comes from Tanacetum coccineum, assembly GCA_026074375.1. Lineage (NCBI taxonomy): Eukaryota > Viridiplantae > Streptophyta > Magnoliopsida > Asterales > Asteraceae > Tanacetum > Tanacetum coccineum. Next base: position 4,531 of record BQNB010174576.1, read on the forward strand.
CATAGGTGTATTCTCTAGATAAAAACCTTTCATGATTTGCAAAGTTTTCATTTACTCTTTACCCTCCTTGGTTCTAGTAGTGGATACAGCGCATAAAAGCTATTTGACTACTCAGAAGAATATCCTTACAAAGTAATACCTTTCATCACGCTATTGCATCAAATCTTGCCTTATAACTGTCTATGAGGTATTAAGAGATGAATTGGTAACATGACAATCGAAATGGTCTCATAAAAGAATCTTGAGTGGTCTACTTATTCTCTAAAAACCCAATATGCAAGTTTTCTTCTACCCTCCTGGTTCTAGTGTTGTATACCCTAAAAGCTTTACTACTCAAAGAATATCCAACAAAGAAACCTTCATCACTTTTGCCATCAAACTTGCCTAAACTGTCTAAAGTATTAAGAATAGTAACATGACAACCAAATGGTCTCATAAAACTTAGAGCTGGTTTAAAACCTCTAAAAAGTTCATAAGGTGTCTTGTTATGAGGCTTGACTACTAATACCCTATTATGTACATAGCAAGCAGTAGAAACTGCTTTAGCCCAAAATGTGGTAGGTAACTTAGAGTCAGCTAACATTGTTCTAGCAGCCTCAATTAGTGTCCTATTCCTCCTCTCAGCTATACCATTTTGCTGAGGAGTCCTAGCTACACTATATTCTCTCTTAATACCTTTTTCTCTGCAAAAATCATCCATAACTTTGTTCTTAAACTCTGTTCCATTATCACTTCTGATTATTTTCACTTTCTTATCCACTAGGTTTTCTATTTCTTTGATAAAGTTCTTAAGGATCTCACTGGTTTCATCCTTAGTTGTTAAAAAGAAAACCCATGTAAATCTACTATAATCATTAGTGACTACTAAGCAATACTTTTTATGCATTAAGCTACTCACAAAGGTTGGACCAAATAAATCCATATGTAGCATAAACAAAGACTTAGTAATGGGATTCAAAACTTTGGACTTACAAGAAGCTCTGTGTTGCTTCCCTTTAAGACAAGCAACACAGGTTTGGTCATTTTCAAAACGTTTTAGAGGCAATCCTCTTACTAGATTATCCTTGACAAGCTTATTTATGTTTTTAAAATTAATATGACCAAGTCTTCTGTGCCAGAGCATTGATTCGTCTAATATAGCATTTGCAACAAGACAAGTCAAACTCTCTTTAGGAACAATGTTCTTCATATCAAAACTGTACATATTGTCTTTTCTAGGAATTTTAAGAAGTATCTGATTTTCATCAGGCAACTTAAAATTAGGAGATAAGACAAGACATTCAGTGTCAGTAAAAAGGACATAGTTCTTTTTGTCACACATCTGTGAGACACTAAAAAGATTGAATTTTAACTCATTGACAAAGTATACATCTTCAAAATTAAGATTATCAGTCTTAAGTGTTTCTTTACCAGTAATTCTACCACCATATGCACCTCCTCCAAATGCAACATAACCTCCATCAAATTCCTTGAAATCTAAGAGATAAGCTATGTTCTCAGTCATGTGCCTTTAGCATCCACTGTCAATAAATCCTTTATCATCATATCGTGGCTTACCCTGCACATAAAGAATAAGGAAATTAGATTCCTTTGGGGACCCAAGCAATTACTGACTTGGATCTGCCTCGTGCATCAATGTAGTTGTGTCTTTTAAAAGCAAGTGATGCACCATTAGGTTTGGTAGGTCTCCAAACCCAATATGCTGAGGACTTTACAACATTTACCCTTTTTACCCTAACAGTATTAACTGGTGTTGTATATGGCCTAGCAGTATTAACTACTTTATGCCTAATAGTGTTAACCTTTTGATGAAAATATCTGTTAGTTAATCCTGTTTTCTTATAAAAGAGCCTCTTAGCAGTTGATTGTGCTTGTTTAGAAAAATGTGTCTTTGATTTAGCACTATGAACTACTGTTTTGGGGTGAGCAGTATTAACATGCCTAATAGTATTAAGTGGTGTGAGGCCAGTTTTCAATAAAACTGCTTTTGGAGACATATTCCTATGTACACTAGGGTGTGCGGTTTTGGTATCCACCCTATTGTAATTATTTCTAGATACTATGCCTCTTCTTTGATGATTATCACAATTAATCTGCAAATGATTAAAACTTCCACATATAAAGCAAGCCTTGTTATACATCACAAAAATTTTTCCTAGTTGATTGGATTTCTGTCCATTCCAATTCCTCTGATTTCCCCTAGGAGATTATGATCTATACATTTCTGCATACCTAACTGACTTTTTGACTGGTTTTTCATGATTTTTAGGTTTGGTAAACTCTACCTTTTTATTAACAGGAAAAACAGTTTCTTTATCAACCATAGGTGAACTCTCAACAAAGCTACTTGTGTCTTGTGATACTTGTTCTGCCACCAAAGACTCTTCAGAATTTTCATTAGAATTATCTGATTTTTTTTTATCACAAACAACATTAGACTCTTGATCACTATTCTCAGGACCATAACCTTTGAACTCAGTCTCTTTGAACTCATCAAGACTAGAATAAGACAGATCAAGCTTGTTAGGTCTATTATAGATTAGAGGGTGTGGTGGAGGAACTGCACTATATCCTAAACCCTTTTTACATTTGTCAGTTATCTGACTTCCTAACAACTGATCTAAGTCTTTTGAGGCCTTATCAAATTTCTCAATTTTAAAATCAATGCCATCTTTTTCTTGCTTAACTTTTTCAAGCTCACTTTATAGCATATTTATTTCATAGTTTTTACAACCTACTTCTCTTTTAAGAATTGCAACTTCTTCACTAAAAAGAACCTCATTCTTCCTATATGTGATTAGTTGAGCTTCTACTGTTGCTAAACCTCTTTTATAAGTAGCTGCTTTAAATTCAGATTCATTAAGCTTAACAAGCAAATCATCACACTGTTTCTTAAGAGTTTCATAGTTTTTCAGATAAGTTTTAGAGCAAGTTTTACCAGTGTATACCTCTGAGTCTAAAAATACCATTAGAGCTATATTTTTCTAAACTTGTTCTTCTGCCATGTCACTCCAATCAAAACCTACACCATCAATAGCCAGCATTGCCTTTGAAGATGTGTCTTCATTGTTTCCTTGCTTCCTGGTGTTGTCTTGATTTCTGAACTGACATTCCTTGCTTCTTGGTGCTCTACACTCCCTGGCAAAGTGTCCCAACTTTTGACAATCATATCCGGCAATATTATTAGCATTAATGAAAATCTTCTTGCCTGTCCTCTGATAGTACTTCTTTGCTCTCACACTTAGCAAAGAGAGTTGCCACTTTAGATCTATTGCTTCCAAATCATCTTCATGAATAGCGTCTAAGTCCTGGTGTGTAGGACATTAGAACCATTGGGATTTTCAACCATGAAAGCATACACAGTATTATCATTGACACTTGCAGTATAAACTTGTGGACTGGCAGCATTAACACTAGGGCTAGCAGCACTAATATAACACCCTGTGTTTTCAAGTCATTGACGACATCAACAAATCCGCAAATGTACTTTTTGTAATGTACATATTCACTTTAAATCATAAGCGAAAGGTTAAATCGCGTACGCCAAAAATTAGCGTTCAATGTAAACGGGCATCGAACAATTAAATGTTTACATCAAGCAAGGGTTATATAATTATTTTGAGGATAATTATTAACTTTGTTCATTTTATTTTTATCGGATACGTAAAGTGTATACGTTTCGCGATAAATTGCGTTTAGGCACTCCCGGAACCACAAAAACTTTTCTACGCTTCAACAAATACCCACTTTTATACCCAATACATAAAAGTTGCAAAATATATCATGTATATCTTGTGTATACCGAAATTTTAGCCATTTATTCAAGTTATATATAGTAAACTCTTCACTTTGGTCAAAAAGGACACCATACTCCTTTAATGCCACACCATACCTAGCTTACTTTGACTAAGGACCATAACTATGGCCATCCCTAAGACCAAGACCATCACTTGGACCATGCTTGGTCTCTTTGACTAGATTTACTCCACATATATTCATGTATACATAAGAGAAGTAACACATATGCTTTACACTTAACTAGAAAATCAAAACAATCTTTCTCTCCCCATCTCTATATGCTACGGCATAACACAAGCACTCTACCAAACCCATATCAATTTTTATACAACCCATACACTTCTATATACATCCATTCTAAGGTATTCTAAGGTGATCCCAAGCATTGGCTAAGCTTTTCCAAGTATTACTTAAGAAAAAGGAAGTTAGGGTTTTGTTAAGAAAACAAGGGTTATTATTTGTGCAAGCTTTGGTTTTGTGGCTAAATAAGGGTTTAGCACTAGCTTATCATCATCATCATACCTCATAAGGTTTACTTGAACTCTTTATGTTCTTATAATCTTCAATTTTAAAGCATATGTTAATTTCTTTTAGTTTAATCACCATTTCGGCGATTTATCATAAAATGAGATTTAAACTTGAAATGATCCATATTGATTACTTTTATATATGTTTAGGACATTACATATGTCATGTAAAAATGATGATAAAATATTGTATCATGTTTATTGGTAAACATGATTATGGATAATTAGGGTTTTTATAGTTTATTAATATGTTTCAATTAAAGAAATACATAAAGACATAAAGGTTAATTATGGACTTATATTAAGGTTATAAGATCATTTAAATAAGGTTATATCATGATAAGAAAATATGAACACTTATGGTTATTATGTAAAAAAAAAGTAATAAATGGTAAAACATAAAAACAAGGTCAAAAATGAACCTATGAATGTCATGCAAACATTCTGTCCCAAAGTGCCTTAAAAATATATTTATTTTATATTTTTATAAGATAATACATTTCACGACGATTCCGAAAAAGTAAGAAACTTGTTAAACGGATTAATAACGAAAAAGTTACGTTAAAAACGAGTTATACGTTAATAAACGAAGTCGTAAGAAAATTTTTATAAAAACATTTTTATAAAAATTATAAACAGCAAGTGATGATATTTTTAATAAATAATACACATTTTTAGGATTCCAAAATGATAAGAATCGCAATTTTTCGATTAATAACGAACGAGTTATGAATTTCGCGAGTTTACGACAATTAATACTTTTATAAAACTATTTTTATAAAAGTTACTATTCATGACAGAAAGTTATATTTTTGTAAACCTCATAAAATTATAGAACTTTCAAAAACGAGAACGTCCTCGAAAGAATCACTAAAAACGGAGCTATAACGAATAAAATACGACATTTACGGGTTGTACGACGACGAATACGATTTTTATAAAAGTCACGTCTGATGTGAACAGTAAAAGTTACTGTTCACCAGAGGGTCAAAATATCAAAAATGTCAAATTATGATAACTCGTCCTAATACGAAAAGATGGGCATAAGAAACGTCAAAATCGGGCTTAAAACGCAAAAGTTATGCTAGTTTTACTAAAACGATAATTATAAACTTTTTTTTTACTTATTAAACGCAATTTTACCAAAAACCATTATTGGTGAATTGAACAATATAGGAAGTTATGTGGTTATCAAAGTACTATATAACTAAGGTAGTTTTCATAATGAGGCCTCTTCGGATGGCGTTTCGACGAGTTGTTGGATTTACGATTTAAAGTGTCCTAACTCCTCGAACGTCATGTCATGGCCTCTTAAATTATGATAGCCCGAACGATAGTAAGATGTAACAACTATAAGATTATATTCAAGTACTCGGACTTATACGACATATGATAATATAGGTGCTTTCCCGATCTTTTACGTGACGCTTACAGCGATAATTGGATATCAAGAACTCAAGGTGAGTTCCATAGCCCCACACTTTTTTACAAGTTTTACTGATTTACTATTATTTGGGGTGGAAACATGCTTTGTTTTACAAATTGGACGCAAGTATTGATTACATGATTGCCTAAGTACCGATAACCCAATTAAGCCCATTATCATGAACTGTCAATTGCATAGATGTAGTTGGGAATTACATTATGTGAGCGTGAATATTTATTTAAAAATCAATTTCGGGGAAACTACCTACCCGTTCGGGTGACTTGCTATCACGAGAACAACGATATAACATGTCCGAATTTTAGGGATGTTTTCGGATAAAACATCATTGCGGGCTGGAGTAGCAATATATGCGAACAAGACTGTCTACTTCAGAGTCATGAGCTTAGTGTAAATGTAATCTAGTTTTATGTGAATGCTGAGCATGTGTTTCATTATCACTAAAAAGTATTGTGGGGTCCTACATATCATGAATTTTTCAAACCTGATGAATTCCCCAACCGAATTGTTTGACGTTTTAATCAATGTTTCAGGAGATCAAGTAGGCATGGGATGCCAGGGATTCATTGGGTTACATTTTGGTATTGCATCTTAAGGATTTAGGTGCTCATATATGGGGCAATGCTATTGCAACTTTTTAAATATTCACAATGAACAAGTAAAGCTATATGCCTTTGTATTAAGTCTTTCAATTAAATCCAATGTATCATTTTAAACGACTTTTTGTGTCGTTCTTATATATCTTGTGCTATTGATCTTGAAGTAACACGCCCCGGACCCTTATTTCGCTGCGACCCAATTTGGGGGTGTTACAACTAACTTGTGGACAAGCAGTGTTAGCATCATTGGTACTGCTAGAGCTTGGTGCAGTCACGAAGGCCAAGTTTTGACCACTAAAGATTGTACCAACAGTTTTCTTTACCTTTTGTTCAACAATTTTGAAATTGTTGTACAAATCATCAATACTCATAGTCTCAACCTTAGGCTTATTCATCCAAACAACTACATGAGTGTTCCACTCAGGTGGTAAGATGCTTAAAAATTTTAAGTTTAAGTCTTCTTAAGCAATGATCACACCCAAGATAGCAAGCCTACTGACTATCTTCTGAAGCCTATTGAAAATAGAGTCAAGAGACTCTACACTTGTTGCACTGAAATTCTCATACTGTTGCTTCAAAGTAGTTTTCTGGTTTCTGGTAAGCTGCATTACCTCCGAATCTAGTTTTCAATGGCCATCAAACAAGAATTTAGCGTCTGGATACAGGACTGAATGTTTAGATTCTGTTCATTTGGAAGTGCCATGAGTAACAAACCCCTAGCTTTAACATTATTCTTTTTATTTGTCTTCTCTTCTACAATGGCAGGTGTAAACATCTTTGTAACTATTATACCATTCTCCTGAGATGTATGAGGTACTAAAACCCATGAATTACCATTTTCTATCACTTCCCAGAGTGCATAGTCTTGAATCTGGAAGTACTGCTTAATCCTAATAACCTACATCTCATACTCACCCAATTTGAGCCTGGAACTAACACTAGGACCACTATTTGAAGATTCAAGCTCCTAATGTCTTCTAAATCAAAGTTTCTCAAAGAAAAGCTCTAATACCTCTTGTTGATCCCAAACCTAGATCGTTTCCTTAGGTTGTCTAAGGTTAAATTACCTTGGATAAATCCAAAATAACTTGTTGTAGAAACTTTGTATGTATATTAAAGTGTATGCAGAATCTACACCTTAATACTCTAGAAGTATTATCAATGAAACAGTAATCTTGAACAACAAAGATATAACCAAACGCTCCAATATTATTAGATTAATAATACGAGTACTCTTAACTTAGTACTGGGGTTTACAACCTTGAAGCTTTTCTCAATCGACTTTGACAACTATGAAAACTGATAATGATACGACTGTGTGTTTTTGTGATATCTTAACTAATGCCCTAGAGCCTCCTTTTATAGACTAAGGAGTCCTAGTCGGCTTACAATATATTCCAATATATCTCAATCTTTTCTAAACATAAACGTAATCTTCTAAATAAATACATTATGTATATCTTGTACATAAATATCTCAACACTTATCTTTACATGCATTCTTGTTCTCCAAACAATCTTTATATCTTTAATTCGTCTTTATCCTCTTGACAGTAGAAAGTCTTCAAAAAGTTGTAATCTTTCCACCAGCAGCATTAATAAACATAAGCAATAGTAACATTAGTACTAGCAGTACTAATATACACTAACAGCAGTAACTTGTACTAGCAGTCTTAACTTTTACTGTTTTGAATATATACATATGATACACATGATATCAGAATAGGTACCACCACTATTCTTCAGCTTCATCTGCCAACTGTTTGAGTGTCTCAAGAGTAAACATCGCATTTCCAGCTTGTTGATTAGAAATTCAATTCTTTCTCGGCATAGGGCTTTAGTGAAGATGTCTGCTAGTTGATACTCCGTGTTGACAAAGTAAAGCTCTACTACTCCATTCTCTACTTGCTCTTTGATGAAGTGGAATCTGATGTCTATATGCTTTGATCGAGAATGTTAAACATTGTTGCAGAATAAGGCTACAACGCTTTTGTTATCATAGTACATGGGAATTTTATTGAATCCAAGGCCATAGTCGGTAAGCTGTGATCTCATCCAAAAGACTTGAGCACAACAGCCAGACAAGGCAATATATTCAGCTTCCGTACTGGATATCGCAGCGCTTTTCTGCCTTTTTTATGACCAACTAACAAGTCTGTCTCCCAATAATTGCATACTTCCAGATGTACTTCGTCTAGTATCTTGGCAACCCGCGTGATCAGCGTCTGCATAAGCTGTTAGAGCAACAAAAGAATCCTTTGGATACCAGAGTCCCCTATTAATGGTTCCTCGTAGGTATTTTAAGATTCTTTTTACAGCATGTAAGTGCTTTTCAGTAGGCTTTGTCTG